>JBBBWG010015190.1:0-17056 GCA_037176905.1 Azolla pinnata
CGCCCGGGCGCCGCCACTTGGCCGCCGTGCTCTGCGCGCAGTAGAGCACGTCCCCCGCGTACTTCACCCTCCTCCTCACGCTCGCCGCGTACAGCGCCTGCGCCGCCGCCGTGGCCAGCAGCAGCACCCCCACCCCCAGGTTGGCCGGCGACCCCGTCGCCATCAGCATCGCCGCCGTCGCCAGCGTCAGCGCCGCCGCCGCCCACGCTATCCCCCTCGCCGCCTGCGCCGCCCAGCGCCCGAAGAGCGCCTGCAGCCCCAGCGCCGCCCCCGCCCCCGCCGCCGCCGCCGCCCCCAGCTGCGGCATCCACCTCCGCAGCTCCTCCGCCTGCCCCCTCCGCCTCCGCAACCCGGCCGCGCCCATGTACACTATGCCCGCCGCCGCCAGCAGCAGATGCAGCACGAACAGCACCGCCAACGGCACGTCTCTGTTCGGGAACGCCGCCGCCGCCGCCGCCCACCTCGATCTGTACATCACCCCTCCTCGTCCTTCCTGCGTTCGTTTGTTCCCGGGAAAGAACAGCAAGCAACGGATTGGCATGCATTCCCTCCCGGCTATGGCCCAAACAACGGCGAAGAACCAACCAGCTCAAGATTGAACTAAACTTAACTAACTCTTGCCGCCCCAACAGAGACATCGCCGCCACCACGGCTGTCTAAAAGCTCAGGCCCCAGCTTGCTTTGCTTCCCCCGTTTGGAGGCTGACGCAGCGTGGGGGTGGAGCAGCTTTCGTGAGCAGTATACTACTACTACTACTACTACTACTACTACTACTACTACTACTACTACTACTACTACTACTACTCCCCAGATAAAAGACAGTGGTAAGCCCAGACGAGCTATGGCGGAGCGGAGCTTCGAAAGATTCTCTCCGCTTCTACGCAGAACGGGAAAGAGCAGAAAGTGCGCTTGTGGCAGATGGGCCCAGCTTCCATTTACATTGGATACTGGGTGGGAGCAGACCGATAAAGATGGAGGCCATGACATGACACGGCACCTTCTGCATCCTTGCGAAAGAAAAGAAAAAAGAAGGCGCACGCAGCCTAGAAAGAAAGGGAGCGCAGCAGCAAACAAAAACCGGTAGCTATGGCGATGGCAGCTTACAGTGGCGGTGGCTGTGGTCGCTTCCGGTGCCACTTGGTTTGCTCTCTGATTCTTGGAGATGTTGATCTCATGCGTTACAACAGAAGCGCCAGGCGGAGGAGGCGGAGGAGGAGGAGGAGCTCCAGCGCCATCGCTGCCAGTAGAGATCACGATCTCCGACTGGGTGCTGCTGCTGGCCTCGGCAGAAGCTCTGCCGAATTCCTGATGATCCTCAGCTCGGCTGCCGCCGCCGCCGCCGTTGGCCATGGCGCTCGAGCTCGACTGTAGCTCGCCCTGCCTGGGCCCTCCTCCTTTCAGATGATGCTCCGCCATAGCCGGAATGCCGGAACCAGCGGTAGAAGCAGCTCCGCCATAGCCGTGGTACTCCACGTCCCCATGGCCGGCATAATACTCCATGCCATAGCTGTGGCTGCCATAGCTCAGCTCCTCGTCTCTGCCGCCGTTGTAGAAGTACGAGGCGGAGGAGCTGGCGCGGCGGGAGGAGGAGGAAGGGTCGGGATGGTCCCAGAAGCTCCCCATTTCGCCGGATTCCTGCAGGGAAAAACAAGAGAGGGAGGGAGGAAGAGGATCAGGGAAAAGGAGATGGGGAGCTCCAGACGAGCGACAAGAAGAAGCAGAAGCAGAAGAAGAAGACGAGGGTGAAGGGCGACGATCAAGAAGAAGCATACGATGTTCCCCATAGCTGAGAAAGCAGAGAGCAGTTGCAGCAGAAGCAGAAGCAGAAGAAGAAGCAGAAAACCAGAAGCTGAAGCTGAAGCAGAAGCTGCAGCAGAAGCAGAAGAAGCAGAAGCAGAAGAAGAAGAAGAAGTGAGTGGAAAAGGGAGGCCGGCCGACGCAGGGCCCGAGGGAGATGACGGCACTGCCGACGTGGCACGGCGGACTTGACGGCACCGTCAACGGCCGGTCCACCTGGCAGTCAACGGCTGACCACGGAAAAACGGATCGGTAATCATTCTCCGCGAGGAGGAAAAATAAAAAAAAACAACAAACAGCAAAAACAGAGGAAACAAATTCCACGCACATTAACGGTTTCCTTTACCCCCTTCCCTTTACATTTTGAACCGCTAGTATAATAATGCTAGTTGGTCTCATTCCTACTCGGATTGATCCTAATCGATTTTCTTACTTTCGATCGAACAAAGTTGATCAATAGTTTCAGGATCTACTTGATTGATTTTACGCGGTCATACGGTGCTAATCAGCGGATCGAACATTGATTAACCAATGAGCTAGTTTGATGTAAATTGAGCTCATAATGAATCGATTCAGTCAGCGTTAATCAATATACTTTTGAGCGCTCAGTTTTAAAAGACGAGGCGCTTAAATGACTTGGGCCTTTTTAAGCTGTAGTTAGGCGTTAAAAATGCAATTTGTAATTTTGTGGGGTAAATTTAATTTTCCATTTTTGTTTCTCGTTTTTCCTCATTTTCGGGTTCGTACGCCCGGACACGTCAGCGGCTGCCTGGCCGCCAGCTGGCGCGATGACGTCAGCGGAGCCTGCCACGTCATCGGGCTCGCCGTCCGACGTGTCATTATTTGGGGGCGGGGCTGCCGTTGCGGCCGAATATTCTCTCTCTACTTTTTTCCGCCTTCCATTTTTTCTCTGGATTTTTTATTTTTATTTTTTGTGGTTGGGGTTTTTTTTTTAAAAAAAGCGAAAAAAAGCCGGGCCTTCTTCTTCTCTACGTCAGGCACATTATACCGTTGCGACCGACGAAGAAGGAAATCGCAATGCTTTTTCTTGTCGATTATAATTCGTTGCAGAAATAGTTTTGAGTATAACTCAAACAAAAACACGTAGTTTCTACGGTGAGTGCCCTAACAATGCCCACCAAAACCATACTAAACCCTAATACACCCTAAAAACACCTTTCCGAGGAGCACGATTCGATGCACCGCATGATGACGCGACGCGTCATTTCGGAGTTTTTCTTAACAAGCTTCACGAGCTCGTTTGTTCCAGGTCTGTCTCTTGTGCGACCAAGAGCGCCTCGGTAGCTTCGGTGATAAGAGCACCTCGGAAGAACCAGTCTCATGGTCGAACTAGGTGCATGGAACTGGTTATTATATCATGCATTGGAGCCCTATTTCTACAGTGCCCGATGGTGGGCAATGCTTGAGTGACGATGGCTGTGGTACCTCAAGAAAGTAATAGATGTCATTCTATGAATAATCGCTCGTGATCTCTATTATAATCTGTCGATTGCTACGAGCCCCGGATTCTGTTGCTCATGGATTCTGCTGCTACGATCTCTTTGCCATGGATTCTGTCGCTCGTGGATTCTGTTGCTACGAGCTCTTTGTCATGGATTCTGTTGCTGGCTTCTATTGGTCCTGGCAATACATAGAAGATTACTTTTTGCACTCGATGTATGCACGATCATGCCTCATACGATTGTGGTGAGCAACCAATTGCTCCGCATATGGCAAATGACATCTTTTCAGAGGTTTCAGATATTGTTACCATTGGTTTTTCCCGGACTAGATGTCATATTATATCTCAGATAAAATTGAAATCAAGATATTCTATATGATGACCTCGTTTTAAACCTCAATGCTCTGCTATCGAATCGAAGAGATCCGTAGTTTCTTCTGGACAAAGAAGTGCAGCACAAAATGCTTTGAGGTTATTTTCTACCATATGCAACAAATGTCTTACAGGTGAAGGATAGCATCATATGACCCCCTCTGATTCGAGTTGGGATCAATATGAATGACAATAGCAACACTACTGACTGTTCTTGTTATTACAAACAAAACCTCCTCTGCCAATCAATGAAATGAAGCCCACACTGCAATACCTTAACACATGCTTTATGAACAACAAGAGACACGCTTTTATGAACAAAAAAGGAACTAGGAAGATCCGAGACTACCTAACTAATTCTAAACAACATGCTGACGAAAGGAAAATGGGGCTCCTGATTTATTGTTATGTACACCTGACAATGTCTCTCTCTTATTATAACTGTTGATCCAACAGTTGATCCACGCTAGATGCTTCTGAAGGCCGAGTCGGAGAACTGCTGGATGGCCACTGTGTCACAGCTGAAATAACTTTCCCAAACCATGAACCCCACGTAGTGTCGACCTGTGCACCCTCTTCAACTGGCCTGTTTTTCTCATCCACATAGTTTTGCCATCTCTCCCTCATGTAAGCCATAATTTCTTCACACCCGCTTTCCGCAATATTCAACGGTGGGATCAGCAAAGGATTCTCTAGAATGTTGACCTTCTTCAGATTTTGCAATCTGCCAAATGAGGGTGGCAAAGTCTTGATTTGGTTGCAACTCAAATCAATCTCAACTAATGATGTTAGGTCCCCGACCGTGTCTGGCACAATCTGTAGGTCCATGAAGTTGCAACTAGCATCTAGAACCTCCAGATTTGTCAGGTTACCGATTGCTGTGGGCAAAGCTTTCAAATGATTGAACTTCAATTCAAGGCGTTTTAACGACTTTAAACTGCAAAGCGACGACGGTAAAGTTCTTAGTTTATTCCACTTCACTGACAGTTGTTCTAGGTTGGTGAGGCAAAATCCAATTTGTGAGGGAAGGTAAGAAAGCTGGTTCAAATCAGCAACAAGAGAAACCAAAGAGCTGCAAAATCAAACATCAACAAGCACAATTAGTTAACAAAATGAGCTCGGATGTCAGAAAAGGAAAGTGAAAGAGCAGACAAAGGCCAGTTGTCTTGCTTAGTTAATATGGAGATTGGACTGACTCAAAACCACTTAAGAGTTTGATGAACTTCGTAGATTTACATACTCGAAGGAGAAGAGCACTAAAAATGTGTACTAAATGTAGAAGCAACCAAGTTCAAAGGTACTGATGAGCTTTGACAGAATGCCATTGATGAGTTGTCAACTAACTGAAAACAGTTCCTTTCAGTTTCCACACTGACATACCTGACTGACATCCATAAGAAAACACACTCCACATTCTAAGAAATCCTAGCGATCAGCCCCTGAATTACAACTAGACCCTTACATTTAAGCCTCTAGAATTTGTTTCAGGTATCCAAAGAACAATCACGATCACTGGCTTACATACAGCTGAAATAGCAACATCACTCGTAGCTTATCTCAGCATATTTGGTAGAAGCTGACAAATGTTACTCCTTTTTTATTTCTCGACCTAAAATTTGCATCATCTTATGTTCTGAAAACAATTGGCTCCTCAATTTTCAAGATTCGCCTGTTCTTTTATAAGACTACGCTACACCTCGAGATATCGACAAAAATCAAGCATTATTACAGCCAATGTTATGTTGGTTTCAGGAGCGCTGTAAAGAACCTATACGAGTGCATAGATAAAAAAAGAAAGCAGCTCTGTGCTTGGTTACCATTGAAAGTTGCAAGAGCGGAAGGCCCAAGCTGTATTGCAGTGAACCACTGTGAATGAGGCACAATGAAAAACTATAGTTCTGATCACATTGAATGTCTGTTATCATGTTGGAAAAAGTGAGTCTGTGATACATTGTAGTGGTTTCCCTGAACAGTGTTCGTATTATACATGAAAAATGGTCAATTGACAAGGTTATACACCTATGGGCATCCTGCACCGTATGTGAAAAAAGATCTGATTCACCATGGAGCAAATCCCATGGGGCTCAAGAAACAGAGTTAGTGAGAAACCTTTGTTGCATGCCAAATCAGCATCAAGGAAGGTTATGAGAAATTGAGATAAGAGTCCCTAATATGCCACAACTTTCTATAGAACCTACATTAACCCTAAGCTCAGTAAAGTTTATGAATCAACAACCAACCAGATAGAGGTATCTTTCAACCATTTCCCTTCCTTACAGACATTGGCATAACACGAACATGGTATGCCACTTATGTGGCATTCAGGTTATGCAGCTACATCAAATAGAGTGATGGAAAAAAAGAAAAAACTCTTCCAAACATTCCTCAAACAACTACAAAAGAGTTTTAAATTGATGCCAAAAAACACCATGATTAGCTAGATGAGTACCTGCAATGCAAGATACTTTCCGGAAAAGCCATGATCTTGTTGGAAGAAACATTCAAAACCTTGAGGTTCTTCAGCAATCCAATAGAATCAGGAAGGGATTCGATATTATTATGTTCAAGATTCAGAGTCTCAAGATTAATCAGACCACCAATTGAATCAGAGAGCACCTATACATGAAAATGATACATAAGAAAAAGTTAGTTTAGAGTTTATGACTTGGTATTACGAAAAATTACCTCCAGTCTGTTTTGTGATAGGTCTAGCAACACAAGTGTAGATATCCTTCCAAAAGCATCTGGGATGGATATTAACCCTCGGCCCCTCAAGTTCACTTCTGTAAGTGGTCCTTCTTTAGCGATGGATAAAATCTTCAGCACATCCTCATTCGGACCAGGTTCTTCTTCACTTTCTTCCAGTGCATCCTTGGGCAATGGAATGACAGAGTCAGAAGTAGAAGACAACCTAACCATGTCCGCTTCTGCATCTTTTAACAGCAATTCATAGCAACGATATAGTTCATCTGTTTGGATCAGGGTTCGGTACGGTAACTGTGCATTCTGAGCAGTTTCCTGGAGCTCCTTCTCCTTCTGCACCTGTCCAGGATGATGGAAGTGGAAAAATTACCCTAATTACAGGAGAAATTCAGAAATAACAAATGAACAAAAGAAACATGAAGCAGAAATCTCGCTACGGATGATTTCCTGTTTTAACCACTGAAATGATGAAGCAAAAGAAGAAAGCTAAATTGCTTTTGACAATGATTAGAGCATCCACTCCCTTCTATTTTCTGAAGCAATGGTCACCAAATGAAGAGAATCCCCATGCATGGAAAACATTATAATAGCAATCTGTACTTAAGATGAACATCGCCAGAAGTACATGTTTAGGCAACAGAAATATGATAAAAATAAGCACACAAAAGGACATTAAATGCGTGAAAAGCTTCCCTCTTCAGCATTCAAAACAGATTTTTTTTTTTAAAAAGACGACAACAAATAGACCCCTCACCACTAACGAAGGTCCCACTTAGGAAATGACAAGAAGAAATATACAGAAGTGATTGATTGATGGGAAACTTCACATTTAAACAAAGAATGGTCTCAACAAAAAGAGTCATGTCACCTACATATAGTCCTAATGTAGAACTCCTGATATACAAGTCTTAGCAACAGAAGATAATTGTAATTGATGGGACATAGAATGCTTGATGGAGACGGTTTTCTGTTACTAAACCAAAAAACTGCATTTGGCTGCACTACAAGAACAATCCTCAAGAATGAAAGCGGAATTTTGGGTGATATTTCTTTCAGACATGCACAAAAGATTAAATAAAGATTAGACAAAGCAATTGGAAATCTTTACCGGAAAAGATACGCCTGATCTAGGAAAATGCAGAAGACTTAAATTACAATATAAGAATCAGAGAAAAAGTGGGAAGTTCAAACTTATGGAAAGGAATCAGAAGAATGAAGAAAATATAGGCCTGTATTTGTGAACAAAGGAATGGAAAAGATTTACAGATCTTACTAGAGATGGATAGAAATTGGAAATTGTGCATGAGAAGAGGTTCGGCCTCTACGAAAACAACTTGAACAATAGGAAGTTCTTGAACCCTAGCTTACTGTCCTTTCAGGAATGCATCGATAGAAACCAATAGAGGAACAGGCAAATACACAGGCTTTATACTCCATACACTCATGAACAGAAGAAAAGACCGAGGTTTTCCATCCCCCAGGACTTTATAAAAGACGAAATGAATAGAGTGTCGATGGTAGTAGAGGCCCAAACGAGAGACGATTGAGAATGGAGCAATCAGAGGAGTACCTAATTTACAACTTGCATGCATTAAAGATGATACAGCAATTGATGTAGAGATAAGGCAGATGAACTCAAATACAGGAGCCTCAAAATTAAAATTGTGAAAAAAAAAAAAGGTTGCTTCAGATGGATCGAACAGAAGCCCTAGGGGGTGAAGGAGACGTGTCAGAGAAGAAAAGCATGGCCAAACGGAGAAACGCGTACCAGTTGCGCAGCCCATTCTCGGGGATCCGCATCGGGAGGAGGAGGAGAGAGGTGAAGGCGTTCGAGCTCGGAAGCTAAAGCATCGTCAATGGAAGAGAGGGCCGAGCGAGCTTGGTCGACGGCTTCATGGTCGGGGGGCTCACCGAGAGCTTCGAGCTTGGCCCGACATTCTGCGACGTCGGAGAGAGCGGCCTGCAAGGACTTCTGGACGGGGGTAAGGGTAGCGGGAGAAGGCGGGGGGGCGGCGGCGTTCTCGAGATCTACCTCGACGAAGCTCCGGGAGCAGTCGAGCTCCGCCATGGCAGAAGACCTGCGGAAGGCCGAGAAACGAAGAAAAGGAAACAGAAGAAAGAAGAGGACGACGAACCTGGGATTTCTTATAATCCCCAAAAATGCCCCTCCAACATTCCTCTATATTTCAGAATCTGCCCTCGCCAAACAAACACATATACATAAACGCTCATTGAACCTCATACCTTCTTTCATGCAGTATTCAATAGCTTTGCTTTGCTTTTCCTTCATGCATGATCATCGTCAAATAGATGCATATAGCTCTGCTTCACCTTCATCGGCATAGCACGCATCGCATGCATTTCAGACTGCAGTTTCGACGGCTCTGAACGACGTAAATACTCTGTCGATAGGCATATCACGATGCCGATAAGAGAAGCGGACATTTCGCTGAGCATCCCGATATCGGGAAACGTTCCTCCGTTACCCAACGTTCCCAGCAAAAAGAACGGCTCGATGCATCCGGAAACGTTATAGATGCGCGCACGATCAAATCCGATGCTCAAAACAGAAGACGTTTGTTTCAGCTTTCGAGATGGACCGCAGGCAGTCAATCAGAGGAAGCGGATTTCGGAAATGACCCGATCCATTTTTTGCCGCGGCAAATACAGGCGGAGCACAAGCACCGCAATCAGAACAACTCCACAAGAATCACAAATGCTTTATCATGTCTTTTGTGTGTATGTATGTACATCAAAAGAAATAGGTATAATGTAGATCCTTCTCCTGTTTTTCTATATTCTCTCATGCCCTTCTCTGAATGTTGTATGTATTTGCCTAATTTTTATACTTGGTTTTGCTATATTTTTTCTTCATGCCCCCTGCCCTTTCCTCTTTATAGGGGCCAAAAAATGAACCAAAAAAAAAAAACAAAAGAATTCCGAAAAACAAATGGAAAGAATGAATGGAAAATCGAGGAAGAAGAAAGAAAGAAAGAAGAAGGGACTGTGTTTTTTTTGTTGTTCATGGCGATGGCGATGGCGATGGCGATGGCGAAGAAGAAGCTTCCGCCGCCTGCCGTGGCGATGGAGCCCAAGCAGAAGCCGTCAGAAGCGTTTGCTCGCGCCATGCTAACGTGAGCCTGTATCCGCCGCCGCCAGACGACTCTGCAGGAAGGAGGCGGTACGAAGAAGAAGAAGAAGAAGAAGAAGAAGCAGAAGAAGAAGCGCGTGCCATGGCAGAAGAAGGAGAAGTAGACAACGACGGCGGCGACGACGTCCTTGTTGCTGTGCTGATGGCGGCTATGGCTCCTAGAGATCTGGAGGAGAACATCCGCAGAAGGATCTCGGCTTGTCTGCGCGACCGATCGGACAAACGGGCATTGGAGAAGCCTGCGCTCTCCATCAGAAGCTTCCATCTCCGCCATGGCTGATACCTCTCCACTCTCGTCTCCCCTTCACACGCCACGATGTTCCTGATCTGCGCCCCCCAGAACTGCTCTACCTTCCACCGGCTCCTCCCGCTGCAGTCGGCCTGAGCGCACTCCCCTTCTTGCACTGCGTCGAACAAAGCGGAGAAGTAACGGATCGCTCCTGCAAATCGAGCCTCCATGGCTGGCTCTTCATGCAGACAGTCTTGCACCGATTCTCGTTCCACCATCGCCACCACTTTCGGCTTCGTACTGTGGATGAGCGCTAGGAGCTTCTTCGCTTCTTCTCCGGTCTCGTCTTTCAGGACCCGATGCAGCTGCAGCACGCAGTTCACTGCCACTGCCTCCTCCGCCTTCACATGGAGCATCCAAAGCCGCACGTCTTCCAGCTTGTCGACTACGCCATGGAACTCCAGATTCAGGCCAAGCTCTTCTGCGAATCCAGCTAAACGGTCTCCTGCGTCTTGGACGTCGGCTTTGCACTCTCCGATCCCTGTCAAACGGATGAGCTTTGGAGGTCCACCCTCTCTCGTGGCTAACGAATGAAAGAGAGGCGGCCATTGCAGGCCCTGCTTGAGGTCAAGATCGATGATGTGAACCTTCTTTTCCCCTTCAAACGCCTGCAAAATCATGTCGTTTGCTGTGTATTGGCTGAACTTCACCAGTGGCGTGACTTGATTCAGAGCCTGCCAAGCTATGGCTTCCGGATCTCCAACTTCGTCACCGTCAAACATTAGGTCTGCTGTCTGTGTACAAAGCACCGAGGGCGTCTGATACAACTGGGGCCATAGCCTGGAAGCTCTGCAAGCAATAGCTTCTGTGAAGTAAGCGGACAAACGTTGCACTGAGTTGCCGTTTCGTGACGCGAGCCTTCCTAGCCGAGCCAACAAGTGGTTCACAGAAGTCAAGTCCTCTGATGAAATCGCTTCAACACAGGCTGTGAGAAGGTCGATGAGCTGTACACCCGCACTTTCTTCTTCCCTTCTCCTACCTTCTACTACCTTCTGCGTCTGTGCAGCCGTCAGAGTGATAGCAGGAAGCTTCGTGGCGAGCCATGAAGATGATGATGACGCAGACGGCAACTCAGTGGGAGGTCGAGATAAATAATTGTGCAGATGATCCCCAGCATCTGCTAGCTTATTACGGGGTGTTTCGCAATTTCTGCGGCTTGTCTTCATCTTCTGTTGGACATGCTTCTCTCCCGCGTAAATGCAGGCATCAGCAAGGCCTAAACAGTACTGATTCCCGGTACTGTTATGGTCTGCTTGTGCATGTAGGGAAGATGACTTAGAAGTGCTTGCTGCCAGTTCGATGGAACACGGCTCTTGTAGAAAGCACACAGATGGGGAAGGAGAAGGAGAAGGAGATGGGGAAGGATATGGCGAATGTCGTTCCAGTATGCTGATAGAGGACGAAGATGGAGAACAGCTTCCTCTGGCTGAATCAGCGGTATAATTGGTCGCTTGAGTTCCACTGGAGGAAACTTCATTCATCTCTTCAGGTCGTGGGGAAGACGCAGGATCCACTGTTATAACGACGCCATTGATTTCATCGACCTTGTTGTAATTGCTATAAATGGAGCTCCAGAAACCAGCTGCTGCTGCCTGATCAGCTTCCATTGCGGCGCAGTATTGAGTAGGAGATGTAAGCAGAGCGTTTCCGCCATAGCCATCGTTGCAGAAGATCGACCATGGCGTTGCAAGATGATGATTATCCTCTCCCTGTAGGTGCTGCTGATCCACCTGCACAGCTAATGCCGATCCTTTGCGAGTATCCATCTGCACAGCATCGTATTCTGATGCCATATCTCTAGTGCATGAATGCATCGCAGGAATCTCGAAGCAATGCTTTTGATCTTTTAGGTCGACGCCAAGGAAGTTTCTGTCGTAGAATCCATCGCCTCTGCAGACGACCTGGCATGGCGCTATGACATGATGCTTTCCTTGCTCGATCAAGGAGCGTTTGGTGTGTGTGAAGTCCTCAACCTGCGGAGACTCGAGTTGTCTAGGCACAGCAGGAAGCACCGTTCTCGCAATGTCTACGGCAACGGCCTCTTGATCCTGAAGCATACTATACTGCTCAGCATGATGATGATGATACATGGGACTCGATTCCATCAAGTCAAGCTTGGTTTCATAGCCCTGTGTTGCAGGATGAAACACAGCGGCACTGCCACTGCCATTGCTATCCCCTCTACCTGAGCTTGCCATAACTGTGGCAGAATGAAGCATCGTCTGTCTCTCCGTCGTCGCCATACCTGCAAAGGAGACTGGACTGTTCTGATCTTGACATACCTGATACTCTTCGGACTGAGATAGTGCCACTTCTCCATTGCTCTCCATCTCCATGGCCGCAGCAAGGGAGATCACCTGGCGATTGTAATGCTCCTGAAAGACGGATGCCTTGTCCTTCATCCCCGTGCCTGCAGCAAGGGAATCCAGCGGATTATACCGATCCTGGAACCAACGCTGGGAAGAAACTGAAACAAAGTGACGGTATTGATCCACGGTGCTTGTTTCCATCATTTGAAGCTTGGTTGCGTAGAGCTCTTGAGAATGCACGCCATGGCAGCTTCCTTTTCTAGCACTACTGGCAGAGCTGGAGCTGATCAGGAGCGGGGAAGGGACCTGCATTGCACTGGCCACGAAGTGTTCAGGGTAGGAGGAGGAGGAAGAAGAAGAAGAAGCCGAAGAAGAAACCGAAGAAGAGGAGGAAGGAGGCGGGAAGTGCGGGTCTGGGAGGACATACTCAGGCGGGTTGAGCTCCGGGGCGATGGCGGATTCCTGCACAAAACGGAGATGGTAAGAGGAAGGCAAAGCAAGAGTCATGACAGAGAAGAAACAAAATCCAAACAAGGGAGCGGAAAGAGAAGGAAGGAGCTCGTCGACCGGCGGCGGCAGCAGCAGCAGAAGAAGAAAAAGAAGAAGAAGAAGAAAGAAGAAAGAAGAAAGAAGAGGACGAAGAACAAGAGGTAAGCCACTAAGACTTCTCTTATGTAAGTCTTTAACGGCTACTTTTGTTTTTAAATTTGTTGCTTGTGTTTTTCTTTTTTTTTTGTTCTTTCATTCCTTTCCTCACGTGGTCAAGGTCAAGACCTGCCCTTGACCAATGCATCGGCCTTGACCCAATTAGTTGGACCTTCTCTTCTCTTCCTTTCATCTGTCGTAGAGAGCAGCTTCATCTTTTGACAAACCCTGTTACATCCGATTCGGCCAAAAAAAGGCCAAGTCATGCTCAAGCCATGGCCTTACCCGATCGATCGAACACCAGATCCGATCGATCGTCTTTGCTCGAACTCAAGCAATGCATGCCCGATCGAACACCAGATCGGACCGTCTCGCTCGAGCCATGCATGCCCGATCGAAACACCAGATCGGATCATCTTGCTTGCTTAAGGCCATGCATGCCAAGTCGAACAGGCTTGAGCTTCTTACTTTCTGTAGACCAAAAAGGAGACCAAGGCGCGTTTCCCTTACTTTTGTTATTCCCCAGCTCTCCCTCTTGTCAAGGATCCATTTAAAAAAGCCCATAGTTCCTTGTTTCTTCCCGGTTTCTATGCTGATGAGGATTAAACCACAGGCGCCCTTTGAAGGCCGTTGATGTTGCTACATAAACACCACATCGAACTACCTATCACCCACCTATCTATCGCCCATCGGATATCTTTGACGAGTTATTGTGTCCCACTCGTCACCTCGTTGCCTAGGACTTGAAAAACTAGAGCTTTACTTTTGCCCCTCTGTTTTCGAGTAATCTAAAGGAGGTAGATATCTTACAACGGCCATGTTGCAATGCAGCGGATGTTTGATGGATAGCTTTTATGAGACACATTCCGAGGCAACTATTGTGCTCGAGGGATGGATTCGTTACCCTATACATAAAACAGGGTTAATTCTTGGGCCGCACAAAGCATCTATATCGTGTTTCATTTTACATCGCATTGCACAATGTCCCGTAACGTTGTCTATAGTTATTTATGATGGTGCATTATAGCACCCCAAGCGCAAAAATATCATTTTGATCGAGATTCTTCATTGTCGACACTAAAATACTCTTTGGCAATCAAATCATTCCTTTTACCATGATAGAGGTATGTCGATTGGAGTGTCGCGTTAAAGTGTTACAATTTAAACCTTGTTGATTGAACCTTATTGTGACGCTCATAACAAATATGCATGGAATATGATATTTGCTCCCGTGCATTAGCACAATATTGGCTCACATTAGTTACCATGCATACCATCCGCTCTTCATGCATATGTATCGTAAACTCTAGAGAGTTTCCAATAGAAACACTAGTTAAAGAAAAGTTGGGCACAATAGAACTTGAAGAGCCACAGGATTCATCTTGGCACCTAAAACAAGTTCATGTCTTCTTTTGACGAAGTGAATGAATACATTTGATTAGTGTCGAGCTATCTTTTGATTGTGACAATTCTATCTCCACTTTGTGGTAGGACTTGTTATGCTCTTCTAACCTTTTTCTCTCTTTATTCTTTATATTTTGACTCTTGGGGTAAAGGTTGGCCATGATTGGCGCCTCTTAACATAACATAGCTTAATTTAAGGTGTGAATGAGCGGCCAATTAATGAAACTATATATAATGAGAAGGACCTCTTTACTCTTCACTCTCAGGACCAAGGTCCTAACCTTGTCCTAATATCTTCCCATGCTGCCGTGCAAATCACACAAAGAATTGAGTTCTTGTTCTCGGTTGGTTTAAGTACCCATGGACATTGTTGTTTAGAATGCCCAAGTAAGTAGTCAATGACAATTACTCGGCTGTAGAATTATGTCCATGTTAGAAAACATTCTAGGAAACAAGCACCCACAACCCAAGACTAGAATGTGCAAATCTAGCTTGCTGACTCTGCTTCCCTCATGGAGCTCCTCGGAAACATTTGAGTGGGACGATGAAGAAAGAGCATCCATCTCACGTGCAAGCTACTGCCTCTTCCAGTTGTTTAGTGTGCTCCGTTGTGAGACACCCCCTATGCATAGTTAAGTTGAGACATCACAATTTACAAGACCCCCGTTGCAGAGGACATTCTATAAAACTAGAAGTTTGATGGTGAAGTTGATGCATAATCAGATATGTCATGCTGGTGTTGTAAGATGTGTATCTATCTATAAGTGCACACAAACCCAGAACCTCCTGATATCACATGTGGATTACACAGGAGCGACATATGCAGTAAAGATGGAACAGAATACCCATAGCCCGCCAGTCAGGTGGGGAAACCAGGTGGGGAAACCCTTAAAATCCATGGCCTGTCTCTGTTGAGCTTTCTGGAACCCTAACTAACTAAGCTTGGCCTGCTCAACATGACGGTGATTGAATTCGAATGTCGTGGAAAAAGAAGAAGAAGATGATGACGACGGCAACTACAATGATGATAGTGATGTTGGTGATGGTGGTGGTGGGCTCAATGAACGAGTTGATGTGACTGAAATGGCTTGTGTACTGAAATGGTTTGACTTTGACTTCCAACTTTGCCTCAACTTTGACTGAAATGGCTTGTGTAATGAAATGGTTTGACTTTGACTTCTAGTTTTGCCTCGACTTTGACTGGCAATGGATTGGCTTCGATTGACATAACCATGACTTTGACTTGAACAAGCTTGCCTTGGCTCATGTTGACTTGCATGCGCTTGGGTTGGCGTTGACGTTTGCTTCACTCTGACTTGAACAACCTTGGCTTTGATTGTAATGGCTTTCATCGGCTTGGAGCATGCTTGACTTTGTCTTGCATTGCCTTTGGTTGGGCTTGGCCTTGACTTGCATCTGCCCAGTCTAGACTTCGACTTGTGTTGCCTTGGATTGCTCAGCTTGTCTTTGACTTGTGCTGCCTTCGCCAGTGCTCGCACCCCTGCTACAATATTTACTTTTGCTTCTACTATTGCATTTGCTTGGCTTGGCTTGGCTTCACTTGACTTGACTCGAATGGAATGGAGGAAGTCTAATGTTGACTTGATTGGACTTGGCTAGACTCAATTCACCAAAATGTCGGAGCATGTGCTCGTACTGATGCTTGAGGACGTCCAAGCGGAAGGCATGCATGTACTTTTGTGTCAACTGTTGTTCGATGTGCTTTTGCGTGCCCCCAAGGAGCTACGGCCACAAGCAAGTTTGCCCGTGCTACAACGCTTGAAAGACACATCAGGGTGGCCCCAAATGCCCAAGGAAACATTGTCGTCATCTCGTGGGTTTTGGCCCCAAATGCCTAGAACCTTAGTACATGTGGGTTTTGGGCCTTGGCACTACCACCTCATACTTTGATGGCCTTGTTGTACTTGGCACTCTTAAGTTTTCTTTTTCAGAGAAGGTCCTATCATTAGTTATAAATGGACAAATGCCATAGGGTTACAAACACTACAAAAGGTCTGATTTTCCTGTAGGAAGGGGGGAAAAGAAGTGTAGGAGTTGTATTGTTCCATATCTGGCACATTTAGTTCTTTTGTTAGAGATAGAAAGTTTTTGTGATAGCCCTTTTAATTTTCCCTCTTTTGCAGCCATTTCTTTGAAGGGGTTTTTACTGATCGGGTGTAATTGATCCAAATACTAATCTCTTTGCCGCACACTATTTGCTGATCTGTTTCTTTCGGACAGGAGGGGTCCTAGGTATAAAAAAGGCACTTTCTTGGGTGGAGACAATCTCATTGTTGTCGGTTAGATTGATTATTCGTGTCACTTGCCGGGACACAAATCAAAAGATGACCTTTCCTTTTTCTTTTAAGAGAAGAAGATAGACAAATGCCTTTGAGGGTTACAAACACTAGAGTGACAAACAACGTAAGGATTAGCATCTCTGGCTTTTCATTGATCTTGATGCCATATATTGCTGCCGCTTCCCCGACTCCCGTATTTCTTCCCCATTGAAGGTGGAATTCCCGTGTAAGAGTGCGGGAAGGCCCTTAAGGGGAAGATCGGTCGTCGAAGCGAGGAAGCTGGGAGGTGATACGAAAGATCAAATGACGCGTAGTATCTCGGTGCACTCGGAGGCGGGGGTGAGGCCGGCGGGGACGGGGCCCGAGAGGCGGTTGAAGCCGACACGCGGCCCGGCGCCAGCGTCAGCTGCTCCAGCGCCGTCAGCCGCCCCGCGAGCCCCGCCGAGCCGTCGCTCGCCTCCCCCAGCTCCAGCGCCACCACCCTAAACCCTAAGCCCTAAACCCTAAACCCTAAACCCTAAACCCTAAACCCTCCCTCCCTGTTGTGGACAAAGGTCGTCAGGCGGAACAAGCGCTGGCTTCCAACAGTATGGTGGAGGCGTGAAGGCGTGGGTAGAAGCAGAG
>JBBBWG010015201.1:0-17053 GCA_037176905.1 Azolla pinnata
CTCTCTCTCTCTCTCTCTCTCTCTCTCTCTCTCTCTCTCTCTCTCTCTCTCTCTCTCTCTCTCTCTCTCTCTCTGCTGCATTCAGTCTATCTCCCTTGGAGGATGAAACAAGAAGATGTAAATATATCTATCTATTGGACATGCTTACCTGAAGAGCGGAGTAGGACGCCAAGTACTGTACACTTCCAATACTTCTTCGGGAATGTCGATATATGCCTCCAAGGATCCCTCTTGCTCTATCAAGGCATCTGTAAAGATAGGTGACAGATCTTCCGGCGTAACCACCTGCCGAGTTTTAGGGTTCAACGGCGGTGGCGGTTTGATCGGCAGGTCTGCGACTATGTTGTACCACTGCATCGGCATATCGCTGTCATCCAAACTGATCTTCCTGCTGCTTCTGAATGTTTTGGATTGCGAGGCCCTGGCGACGATGCCGGGATAATGCCGATGCCTCTTAGAAACTCCCACGGATACTGGGCAAAACAACAAACAAAAGCTTCAACGAGAATTTCTGATGATCATGTAGTACACAGACAGATTAAACAGTCAACATTCCTATTGATTTCTCGTGGTGTTTTGTTGTTGTGAAAAGCTCAGAAATCATGTAATATCAAAGCAGGAAGTGCCGATTGAGCGGTTTGTGATCGGAAAACACATCGCCCAAGATCAGAAAAACACATCACATGGTTCCCAAGATGGAAGGATCAAGAAGCAAGGGGGTAGTAGTGAGCACTTCAAACCTGTGAGAGATTCATCTCTTGTGCTGAGCGAGAGCGAGGTGCGCGTGGGGAGATGAGCAAGGTGGGAGGAGCCATGCAGGGCAGGAGCCATGAGAGGTGTGGCAGACAAAAGCCCATGTGAGGAATGGGAATTCATGGTGATGAAAAGGCCCAAACCCTAGATTGATAGCATCAGTACAATGGAGGGAAGGGAGAAGAACAAAGAAAGCCAGGAGAAAAGAGCAAGAAGACACAAAAGCCAGAGGAAAAGGCCTGTCTTTACCTATGATTTCGCATGATTTCTTGTGCAGTACAGGCGGCAGAGATCAGAAGCAAAAGCAAAAAAGAAAAGAAACATACGGAATGAAGAGCTCCTCTGAATTCCTTATTTGCATCTGTTGCCTCAATAAGCAGCAGCTCCCACCAGTTCAAGAGAGGTTCCATGGGAGCTCTTCCCTCAATCAAACCCTAAATCCCCACAAATCTCTGAGCTTTGCCATGGCAGCATCCAAAACCCTAGGGCATCATCCTATTTACCCTAAACCCAGAATGCTGCTGAGCTTTGCCATGGCAGCATCCAAAACCCTAGGGCATCATCCTATTTACCCTAAACCCAGAATGCTGCTGAGCTTTGCCATGGCAGCACTCAAAACCCTAGGGCATCATCAATTCAAACCATCCCAAACCCTAGTACATCATCAATCAAACCCTGAGCCCAGAATGTCTAGCTTGCCATGGCACCATCCAGAACCCTAGGGCATCATCACCAAACCCTAGACCCACAATGCTGAGCTTGCCATGGCAACATATCCAAAACCCTAGGGCATCATCACTTCAAACCATCCCAAACCCTGGGACATCATCAATCAAACCCTAAACCCAGAATGCTGCTGAGCTTGCCATGGCAGCATCCAAAGCCCTAGGGCATCATCAATTCAAAACCATCCCAAACCCTTAGGGCATCATCAGTCAAAGTCCTGGTTTGCCATGGCAGCATCCAGAACCCTAGGGCATCATCAATCAAACCCTAAACCCAAAATTTCTAGCTTGCCATGGCACCATCCAAAACCCTAGGGCATCATCAGTCAAAGTCCTAGTTTGCCATGGCACCCATCCAGAACCCTAGGGCATCATCACCAAACCCTAAACCCACGATGCTGAGCTTGCCATGGCAGCATCCAAAACCCTAAGGTATCATCAATCAAAACCTAATCCCAAAATGCTTAGCTTGCCAGGGCACCATCCAAAACCCTAGGGCAAAGTCGCAATTTGTCATGGCAGCATCCAAAACCCTAGGAGATCCTCCATCAAACCCTAAATCCACAATTCTGAAGCTTGCCATGGCAACATACTAGTGCATCATCAGTTCAAACCATCCAAAACCTAGGGTATTCCTCAATCAAACCCTAAATCCACAATTCTGAAGCTTGCCATGGCAGCATACTAGTGCATCATCAGTTCAAACCATCCAAAACCTAGGGTATTCCTCAATCAAACCCTAAACCCAAAATGCTGAGCTCGCCATTATCATCAATCAAACCATCCAAAACCCTAGGGCACCATCAACAAACCCCAAACCCAAAATGCCCGAAACCTCGTGGGCATCAATAATCAATCAAAGCCTTCCAAATGTACCACATATAGTTTGTTTGCTTCAAACTTGTTGATTTGAACTCGTGGAGGTGCGATCTTCGCTGCCGACGAAGCCGCGCTTTGAGTTAAGTTTTGCAGGTAAAGATCGGGCCGACCTGATCTGCTAGGAACCCACCCCTGCACTAACGTAAGCTACCGCGAATCTGTTGGAACAATGAGAATTTCTTCGTGTGCCTATCTGCTTCATTCACGTTGCGGTTCGAACATGAGATTCGTGTTTCGGTTCGTAAGCGACATCACTACCAAATGTGTTTTTCTCGCTTTGTCGCTATTACAAAGCGATCATTCACGATGTCGATGTTGAGTCCTGTGTAATTCGGCTCTCAATCATGCGGTTTCCTTTCCGCTTTCTATCACATGTCTTTTTCTTTTTTCGATCTGTTACTCTGCGTAGGAGGATGCCTTCAATCGGTAGAGAATTCGAACACTCTTCGAAAGAGTCTCCCGGCGAGATCGATCAGAAAATTAAACTGTGGGGGCTGATATCAGAAGAAGAGAAACAAAAGAAGATCGTGTTAAGAAGAACGTAAACTCTTTGTAGCAGAGGATTGACTACAATAGGCGATATAATTTAGTACAAATAGGAGCTGAAGAAATAGCGAAGCCAATGATCTATTTTGAGTTGTGTTTCCGGAGCCTGAAGAAAATTCCATTTGGAAATGGAGTTGCAATCTTTAAAAGCTTTTGCAACAACTGTTTCTTCTTCCTGAATAATGGGGCTTTGCTGACACTTTGTCGGTTTTAGGGTTTGGTTCTCATTTGAATAAGCATGAAGATTCCATGACACTTGAACAGCTCCCAAGTTAATATTTCAGTTGTTGATTGCTCTACATATTGTCATTTTGACATCCGGTTGAAGAAGCTTCAGAACATTCCATCGAAATCCGCATCGAGTATTCTTGTTGTCGAATACCAAATTGTTTCGTACTTTAGACTCGCGCTCGAAATCGGATCCTCTAAAAATGGAATCGGGTGCGATGTAATTTCGCTGCCGAATTTGTAGAAAATGTTCCGGTTATTTTCGGTGGCAAAGAGAGTCATTCTTGATCGGCATGAGAAGATTTGGACTCGACGAACCATTGTTGAAAATTCCGCAGCAGAAAGTTCCGCACCATGCTGTATTTGTTTTAGACACGACTCGATCCGAAACAGTGCTTCGTGACGGTCTTTTCTATGAGACCCACCCAGCAAGCGCTTAGCAGTTGGCAGACGATATATCTGTTCATGTCGACCTTCACCAAAGCGGGGTACGACGAATCGATCGGAAAGCCGAGATCCGCTTCTGCCCCACAGCGGAAGATATATAACAAGTTCGAGCTGGAATACGGAAAGAGAATATAAGCGATGCGTCCGAGAATGCGAGATCCAGCCAACGGGGATCGAAAGTGTTACGAGCGTAAGTAACGATTCATTGCTCGAATACCAACTGTTATGGACCTAAACCCTAGGTATATATGTGTTTGAATCAGAGATCTCACATCTTTGTCTCTCATCGTAAGCTCGAAGACTAGCCCATAAATAGTTAACCCAATGGTCACGCTGAGCAACAGTACGATACAAAGACCAATATAATGGTTATGCTCATAACAATGCCCTTTCATGCGGATGGATGGATCAAGGGTTTCTGTCGGGAATATGCAATATCAGTCAGAGGCGGTTGTGCCATGAATGGTAACGTTGCTTGGAGCAGGAGGCAGAAGAAGAAGAAGAAGAAGAAGAAGAAGAAGAAGAAGATGTAACCGCGGGGGTTGATACTTTGAAACTCAGGGCCATTGTCATGAATGCTACGATCCGACGTGAACATGCCCGAAATCTCAATGCTAATCGTGACCTCGACCCTGATGTTGATGCTGATGCTGAAGTTGATGTTGATGCTGATGTTGATGCTGATGTTGATGCTGATGCTGATCCCGATCCTCGATTCCGATTCCGATGCCGATGCCGATGCTGATCCTGATGCTAATCCTAATCCTGATGCCGATGCTGATCCTAATGATCCTGATCCTGATCCTGATCCTGATGCTGATGCCATGTGATGATTACCGATGCTGACGAGCATCATCAGATCATGCATGCATAACACCTGCTACCTACCATTGCTCATTGTTTTTGTTCCCAGTTTTTTCTTTCTTTTTTCCTCTCCGGAAGAAGAAGGAACTGCGCCAAAACACACACAAAGAAACTGCGCTAAAACTCCCCCAAAGAAACGGTAGATAGATCACCAAACTTTCATTATGTACACATATAATTTCCCCATTTTCTGTTCTTCTTCTTCTTCTTCTTCTTCTTCTTCTTCTTCCCGTCCATCCATTTTTTTCCTTCACAGTTTCTCACTTCCCTTTCCTCCTCCTTCTTCTTCTTCTTCTTCTTCGTTTGCTTCGTCGACGCAGACGCTCGACGTCGACGGCACGCAGAGCTATGGAAGCTCTTCACCATCGGACGCCGTCTTCTTCTTCATCTTCTTCTGCTGCTGCTGCTGCTGTTGCTGTCTCGCCTGCTCCCCCTTCTCGCCATTGCCGCGCTTCGCCATCCGTCGCTCTTCACCGTACCTTCCCCTCTCCCCTCCGACCTTCCTCCGTTTCGCGCTCCCGCACCGTTTCTCCCTCTCCATCCCCGTCGCCTTCTCCAGCTTCTCCTCTCGCTTTTCCTTCTGCCTTTCCTTGGAAGACGCCTGGTACGCGTTCGCCTCTTCCTGTGCCCGGAATGTGCTTCGCTGCTTCTTCCGATGGGGCGGCGAGAGGGGATTTGGACCGTCGCAGAGCCATCAGGACCTTGCTGATCGACAACTATGACAGCTACACTTACAATATTTACCAGATTCTCTCTGTAATCAATGGAGGTATGCTTCTGCGCTTTCTTTCGATCACATTTGAACCTTCCGAAACCTTGCGTAGCTAGCTTTCACTGTCTTCTTTTGCCACGCTCACCGCAAAGGGGTACACATGAGCTACGATCCCTGCCGATTTCAGCACCTCTAAACCGAGCCTCCATTGCATCTTAAGCTGAATCTTTAGCCTTCTGTGTAAGACAAGACGTCCTTTGAGTAACGAAGGGAAGTTTTTGTCGCACATATTGAATATCAAAATATGACATTTTTGACTGATCGTTCACGTTTTAGCCATTGACCAATGCTTTTCAACACTTTGATCAAAAGCTCCACACGTTGGCCCTATCATCATTAGAAATCAATCCCTGATGAGGAAATGCCGTCGAATTCAGTTGGCTGAGCACAAAACTTTCACAACTCATCCTCCTCAGCACATTTTTTCTTTCCTTCCATCCAACTCGTGATGGCAATTTTGCAACTGGTACACCTCTATATCACACCCTAAGTTTTTGGACTAGCAAAGGCTAAAAATTCACATCCATGAAGCTAGATTGCTCACGGGGGCACAAATCCTTCTGGACGAGGAAGGATTTGTGCACCTTTCTCTCTCTAATTCTTTGTTAAATCAGTAGAGGAGAATATCATAAAATAGTTTCCAAACCTTCGGAACATAAACAACAATTGATGCCTTTGTCAGCCAAATCGAAACTCAAATCGAGAGCTTCCAAGCCGTTCCAAGCTATGATTATGTTAAAAGATAGCAAATCAACACTAGATTTCAACTCTGTAAAGGTGACGTTTCCTTAGCTGCAATTCACGTTCTGTGTAAAACAGGTTTATCTGAATCCAAGGATTGTCATTACTAGATCGATCATATGCTGATAATTGGCAGTCGGCCATATTATTTGTCTCCATGTAATCGTCATGGCAACGTTTTCATGATGTAAGCATATGGCTGGTATCGAAGTCATCTGTTCACTTAAGTTTCGCCGCTGACGGAATGAAACCTTTTGTTTCTTTCCCTCGTTACTGAATCCTATAAACTCCTACTACGTTTTACCTTAAAAATTTTAATTTGTTTCTTGGACTAGCTTCTGTAAGGTCTGGATTTTGTCATAGTAGGCTATTAGATATTGCCTACTTTCTTGATGTTGAGAAGAGTTTGTATAGTGCTATGCTGGTAACCCTTTTCTTATTGAATAACCGCTTAAGGCAAAAAGATGTTACAGCATTCTATTGCTGTATTTCCGTACAAATCTAACTTGGCTAGTTGAATTTTGCGCAAGCACTCTCTACCTGCATTTTCTGAATTTGGATGTTTGTAGAGACAATTTCATTCTGGTTTTTGACATGTTGATTTTAGCATTTTACTCTTCATCACAACTTTGTGTTTATGATTTTCTACAGTTTGATTTACTGTTTCACATTTCCTTGTAGCTTCGAAGTTATGTTCACATTTCTTACGACTGCCTAAATGCACATCAGATATCATTTATCTTGATACAGTTTTTTTCTTTTTGAATACAGTTCCACCCAGAGTAATAAAAAATGATGACATGCCTTGGGATGTTCTCCGCAAACTGATCTATGAAGAGGATGCTTTTGATAATATTGTAATATCGCCAGGACCAGGATCACCGATGTGTACCAAAGATATCGGTAAATTCTTTAGTTTACTTTATATTTGACTTTCAATAGCAGTGTGGAAATGCATTTTCTCTCCATTTGGCATTTACAAAATGATCTTTGGTAGGTGTATGCTTGCAGATCCTGAAAGAGTGTGCAGATATTCCTGTATTGGGAGTGTGCTTAGGACACCAGGTACGTGGCCTCAGTATTTCAACAACGCAGCATAAGCTGCTTTAGCTAATCTTTACTGGTTATATGAAATTGTTGACTTATGCATAAGGGAATATATTGTGTCAAGTATTTCTGGTGCACTTGACTTTTGCAGTTATATCTATAATGCTCAATATTTATTGATGCACATGTCATTATTTTACCAACATATCATGGCTCATAAAATCCAGCATATATTTAAAGATCCTGAGAACATCTATGCAGGCACTTGGATTTGTCCATGGTGCAAAAGTTGTACATGCTCCGGAGCCTAGACATGGGCGACTTAGGTAAGATGATTTCTGAATTGTATTCTCCCAATAAACTTGCAAAAAGATATTGTATTTGTGAACTTTCTTTCTTAGTTTAAGTTGGAATTTTAAATAAGTGCACTATTACATTCAGTGAAATTCATCATTTGGACTGTCCACTGTTTAAAGGCATACCCTCAGGGAAAGGCTCTGGTTTTCAGGTAAACTTGAATTTGTCACTCTTGCTCAAAGCTTCAAGATGTTAACCTTCGATGTTACAGTGCAGGTTGTTAGATATCATTCATTAATGTTAGATGTAGATTCCCTCTCTGAAGATCTGATCCCAACAGCGTGGACCATTGATACTGGTAATGATATATTTTGTCACAAATGGAACCGCACAAATTTATTTTATGGAAAAGCTCTAAAATTTTCTTTATTCTTTTCTCATCTCCCTGATCAACCCCTGAAAGGGATGTGTAACTGGATAAGCTGACCATCAAATTGCTCACATACACTTGCTTGGGTAGGGGTTGACAGAGGGCATTTCATTATTCAGGGAAATGTAAGAATTTTTGTGTAAATAGGAAAATAATAGGAATTTCTAAGTTTTCCCATTTATGTTATTTTCTGTGATGGTTTCAAGTGCTATGCTTATTGTTTAGTACATAAACCACATGTATTATACTGCCTACAGTTGGATCAAGTGAATCTAAGCAGAATGCAACTGTTATCATGGGGGTTTCACACAAGAAAAGGCCTCATTACGGAGTTCAGGTATAGTGATTGCGCTTGAACTTCTGCACTTCTAATATCATGAAGATTAGCATAATACCATCAATTTTTCATCAGTTCCATCCAGAGAGTGTAGCAACTAAGTTTGGGAACCAGATTTTGGAGAATTTCTACAGCATAACTGTGGAATTTCTGCAGGCAAAAAATTACAGGAAGGTTGTGAAGGTATAATTTTATATTAGTATTTTCTTTCAAATTAGAGCATATTCCATACAGTCAAGACCACTGGTTTATTATGTTTACTGTTATTTTCGAAGGGTTCTGTATGCACCGATCTACATTTATCAACAGTTGATGTATCAAGAAGTTCAAAGTCTGCAAAGACTTGTGGGTCAAATGAGCATTCTTTAAGAATATACTGGGAAAGAGTGGGTAGAATAGCAACTGAAGCAGGAGGATCAGAAGGAATATTTTGTGGTTTGTTTGGAGATGGAGCAGCACGAGATACTTTTTGGCTTGATAGCTCATTGCACCACGTAATGATTTTTTAACTCATTTTACGATTTCTTTTTCTGTTTTTCTTTTCATATTTTTCCGAATGTGCAGGATGGAGCACGTTTTTCATTCATGGGTGGGAAAGGTGGAAGGTTATGGAAACGAATTACATATACAACGTCTGGAAAGTGAGTGACACCTATAAATGTGTATTTGATAGGAGATAAAAACATTCAGTAACTTTCAGATCCATGTTTTACAATGTTACCAAGGTGCAAAGGTATCTTGAAATGGGAAAACAGGGAAATGGTTGAGGAGGTTGAACTACATGAAGGATTCATGGAGTTTCTAAACAAGGTATGCAAGAATCTCGCGTTGAACTTTATACATTAAAATCTCAGATTCTTGAATAACATATCTTGAAAACATTTTAACCAATTAAAGAATATGCATGTATTGTAGGAGCTGCAGTGTTTGGGAACTTCAAAGCAAGATAGTGAAGGCTTACCATTTGATTTCTGGGGTGGCTTTGTGGGATATCTTGGGTACAGAAACTGTTCAGTGCATTGTCACTAATCTCCAATTGTGTATCTTTTTGGTTAACTTCACTCTTTACTTGTGGCAGGTATGAGTTAAAAGTAGAATGTGGCGCATCTTCCAATCAGCACAAGTCAGAGCTTCCTGATTCTTGCTTTTTCTTTGTCGATCAGTTCATTGTGGTCGACCATTCAAATGATGATGTATATGTTGTTGCACTTTACAAACACGATATGAATGCTGACAGTATTGACAATAGCGGCAATTATGGAAAAAAGTCACATAATGGTACAAGTTCTGCTAGCAAAGCTTTGTCAATGTCAACAGATTCTATTAG
This sequence comes from Azolla pinnata, assembly GCA_037176905.1. Taxonomy (NCBI): domain Eukaryota; kingdom Viridiplantae; phylum Streptophyta; class Polypodiopsida; order Salviniales; family Salviniaceae; genus Azolla; species Azolla pinnata. The sequence goes on from JBBBWG010015201.1 coordinate 9,394, forward strand.
TCACAATGAAGGATATTCATCACGTTCATGGGTTAAGAGTACTGTCAAAAAACTGCATGAGCTAGTTGGATATGGGATAGATCTGTCCATTAAAAGAAGATATTCGTCACAGCTAGTACCACCTTTGTTAAACAGTCTAAATGTAGGAAGCTCTTTTGTTACCTCAAAGTCTAAGCAACAGTATATGGATGATGTGAGAACCTGTCTAGGGTATATTAAAGATGGAGAAAGCTATGAACTATGTTTAACCACCCAGCTGAAAAAGAGAGTGAATTCTCTTGATGGATTGGGTTTATATTTGACACTCCGTGAAATGAATCCTGCACCGTATGCAGCTTGGCTTAATTTTGGAACAGAAGATGTTTGTATTTGCTCTTCTTCCCCTGAAAGATTTCTTAGGCTGGACCAGAAAGGTATTTTAGAGGCGAAACCCATTAAAGGAACAATACCGCGGGGAAGTTCTACAGCAGAGGATGATGCATTGAAAAATAAACTTCAAGTGAGGTATTTATCTTGGCTTCAACAGATTTCATCGTTAGTAGCTCACTAACAATCTTTTGTTTTTGAAGGCCCAATTTTGCAAAATAAAGCTTATTTGAATGCAAGGATCAAATCCAGTATTTCAAATAAATTAGTCCTCTTTGTGATTAAAGTGTATTATAATACGTGTTATTTTATGGCTTCTTATTGCAAAGTTGTATGTTCTGCAAAATTCAAGCATACTTTGTGTGCATTGTGTTTTTCAATAGATGTATGTTTCCATTTATATATGTTGAGTGAATCATCAAGGCAAGAAAAGAATGAAATATTATTGTCTTGGAAAGGCCACAACAGGGAAAAAATGGTTCAATTTGTTCTTTTTTGTAGTGAGAAAGATCAAGCGGAGAATTTGATGATAGTAGATCTTCTGCGGAATGACCTTGGTCGAGTATGCAAGCCAGGAAGTGTTCATGTGCCGAGCTTGATGGCCATAGAAACATATGCAACCGTTCACACGATGGTAAGCACGGTTAAAGGTGAGAAAAGATCAGATATGACATGCATAGACTGTGTCCGAGCTTCCTTTCCAGGTGGATCGATGACAGGTGCACCAAAGCTGAGATCTATGGAGCTTTTAGATAGGTTAGAATCCGGTCCAAGAGGTGTATATTCTGGAAGTATTGGATTCTTTTCAGTAAACTCTTCATTTGATCTTAACATTGTGATAAGGACCTTGGTGATTCACAAGGGGCTCGTCTCAATTGGTGCTGGAGGGGCAGTAGTTTCTTTATCTGATCCCAAGGATGAGTACGAAGAGATGCTGTTGAAAACAAAGGCTCCTATTCGAGCAATTACACAGGTAGAAGCCCTGGCCAAGATTCGAGCTCAGGAATATGAGAGTGGATCACCATCACCAGCTCTGTTAGGGCTACATTAACCTCACAATTGAAAAGCCAATGATCATGATTAACCCCTAGCCCCTGTGCTGGGTCTATTGACCCCATATCATGTAAATCTCCAATACTATTCACCCAACCTTGCTTGTAGTCTTATCATAGCCACAGCATTTTATTGGAGGAATTTTGTGCAAATCTTGGCTCCTCCCCAGAATCCCTAGATTTATCCACAAATAGCCAATACATCAACATTGTTTCTCTTTGTGCTGTATTTGACCCCATCTTTTCAAAGGTATAAGCCCTTGTGTATAACATCTAATCTATTTCAGATCTTCAATAAAAGATTTCTTAATGATGACACAATTTACTGAGATGAGAAGCTTTGTTTCCACAAACAGACTCAACTGAACGCGTTGCTGGTATCCAGTGGTGATGATACAGGTGTACTGTTTTGACGAGAAGGGTGTGATGTAAGCATGCTGATTGCCGTATTGTTTCCACATATTATGAAGATCTGAATGATTTTTATGGATAACCAGCTTGAAACAGGATAAAAAAGAGTTGTAGTGTGGAAGGGGATTGCATGTATATGCCAATAGAACTTCCAATATTTTCATTTGATTGGGTTGTTGAGTGTGGATACTCGTAAGAGCAAGGTTGCTGTGAATCAGCTTGTTGAGTACATTGACACAAATATTTACTCAATCGACCAATTCAGTAGTGGTGGTGATGCTCAAAATTGTGCCACAAATTTGGTCGATCAATTGGGTGAAGATGATAGAAAGGCAAGTTGATGTTCTTTGGCAAACAGTCAAATAGCGACATTTCAATTCATATAATCTCTTTGAGTCTGCTGTCCAGAGATGAAGCATCTCTGTAGAGAGAAAAGACTTTGGAATACAGGAAAAAAGAGAGCCTGCTAGAAAGTCTTATATAAGCTCAGGGATTACCTTCTTCATCAACATACACTGCATCCAGATTCTCCAAATTCCAGTACGTATGCACGTAAGTATATATACGTATACATACATATAAATAGGTAATATGCGCAGGATCATATAAAATGATCTATCATATGCTGCGTTGTTTTGCTGTTAACGACTATGGGTTGAGCAGGAAATTCGGTTCATCGCAGAAAACCGTTTCCAAGGATATATTTAAGCTTCTATCCGTTCCACTTGCTCTCCTCTTGGGTTATGATGATGATGATGATGTTGATGATACCCGTGTACCGTTCAAGCTTCCATGGTCTACCTTCCTCTCCTATTACGGCTTATGTATCTTCTTCATCGACCCATCCGTATAGTTCCTGTAAAGTTCAAGAAAAAGGAGAAGAAGAAGAAGATGAGGATGATAATGATGATGTTCAAAATTCGAATACATGGCAGCTGAAGGATGGTTCCGCAATCTTCCATCCATGGATTCTTACACATCTGCATCATTAAAGAATGCAGAAAAGAGAGCTATGCACTGCGTCTCTATATCTACATGAAGAGTTTTGGTCTACAATCTCATGGATTACTAGCCAAACATCTTGTCCAATCTCTCGTGAATGCAAAAGACACTCCAAAAATCCAGAAGCTGTTCGACACACTAGAATGTAACAACAGTCTTTCTTTTAACTCCCGTATTCATGGTCATGTCAAGTTTGGAAATCTAGTGAAAGCTTTGGACTTGTACAAAAGAATGTGTGTTTGGGAGGAAGTACAGATTGATGGTGGCTCTGTTCGTCCATCGGGTCAAGCTATGGTTAATTTGTTAAGAGCTTGTGGACGGCTGAATGACATCAGTTTTGGTATGACTTTACATCGTGACATTTTGAGAATGAAGCATTTACAAAGAAATGTCTTTGTTGGCAGTGCAGTGTTGACTATGTATGCTAAATTTGGTATGTTTGATGAATGTGAGGAAAGTTTTGGTTCAACAATGATGACAATGCTGAGGCAAGATGTTGTTGGTTGGACTACCATGATTGATGCATATATAACAAGCGGTAAGGTTTGTAGAGCTTTTGAATTGTTTGAACAGATGAAAATTGAAGGAGTTTTCCCTAACGAAGTTACATTTGTGTGTGTTTTAAAAGCCTGCAGTAACATCGGCAATGAAGACAAAGGAAAGTGCATCCATGTCGAGGTTGAAAGTTCTGGGCTCCTGAACACATATATAAATGTTGGTAATGCATTGATAAATATGTATTGTGAGTGTGGCTCGATCTCTATGCTGGAACTAGTGTTTGAAGAGCTTCCTCTTAGAGACGTCATCTCCTGGACTACTCTTATTTCTTCATGTTCCTGCAACTCTAGCAATGCCGAGAAAGCATTAAGATATTTAGACCAGATGCAATTGGAGGGTATTAATCCTGATGCTATCACCTTTGTCTTCTGTTTAAAAGCTTGCGGAAACATTGGAGATAGAAACAAGGGCCAGCAAATACATGTTGAAGTAGAAAGGAGGGGTATACTGGAAAAGGATGCCCATGTTGGCTCTGTCATTGTTGAGATGTATGCCAAACTTGGTTTGTTGGATAGAGCACAAGATGTATTCAATATACTTCAAGTTCGAGACACCATAACTTGGAACCATCTAATTGTTGGATATAATGAGTGTGGGTTTGATGAAGAAGCTCTCAATTGTTTTCAACAAATGCAAGTTGAGGGCGTCCCACCTGACTCTGTCAGCTACAACTTCACCTTAAAAGCATGCGGTAACCTTGGAGACCTGGCGAAAGGCAGGGAAATACATGCTGAAGTTGAAGAAAAGGAACTTCTCCTGGAAAACCATGCCATTAGCACTGGATTAGTGGAAATGTATGGTAAATGTGGTCTTCATAAGGAATCAGAAGAACTATTCAACCAACTTCACAACAGAGATGTTGTATCATGGAATTCATTACTCACAGCATATCTTGATTATGATTGTGGAGAGGATGCATTAAATTGTTTCGCAAGGATGAAACTTGATGGTGTACTGCCGAATGCAATTACATACATTTGTGCCTTGAAAGCTTGTACTATTATTGGAGCCATAGATAAAGGCCAAAATATACATGCAGAAATCGAGAGATGTGGTCTGTCAAGAATATGTCTTGTTGGAAATGCACTGGTAAACATGTATGCACAATGCAATTGTATTGCAGTAGCATGTCAAGTGTTTCGTAAACTTCAAGTCCAAGATGTGGCTTCATGGACTGCGATGATGACAGGGTATGCGAAGCTTGGGGATAGTGAAATGGTTTTTCGTATTTTCAATGAAATGCTCGCTAAGTGTATACAGCCGAATGTTATCACCTTCATTATTGTTCTCAATGCATGCAGTCGTAGAGGTCTATCTAGTGCAAGTCAAACATACTTTGAGGCTATGAGCAAACAGTTTGGAATTATTCCGATGCTTCAACACCATGGCTGCATGATCGATCTTTTTGGACGCATAGGAGAATTGGAGAAGGTAACTAAATCAATAGAAAATATGCCTGCTTCACCCAATCTTGTGATGTGGCAAACGGTGTTAGATGCTTCTCAGAAATGGGGAAATCTTATGTTTGGAGGATGGGCATTCGAACATGCCTTGTGTTTGGATGGCAGTTATGCTGGCTCCTAAATCAGATAAACCATTGAGAGAACATTAGAGTCATCGTTCTTTCAAGTTGTATGATGACAATTATATATGGCCAGATATGCTAATGAATACATCTATTGTTTTTCCCCAGGTAAACGAAAGGGCATTTTTGGAAGACCGATTGGATTGAGCATTTATATATATCAAAACCGGTAATTCTTGTTTCCTTCTTGGTTCATGCAGCATATAGGAAGAGTGTAATATATAGAAAGGTTCTCTGGAGGATTGAGGATGAGGTATCCTTTCCATATTTCACTTGAATAATATGTTGTTTCTTTTCAATTGTATGCTTTTCTCTGGGGCTTGGTAAGATCAGTCTCATAACTGGTTTCATTGGATTTCCTATGTGGATTGGGAACGATTTCAATAGCAACAATTATCCATTTAGAGGCAGCTTTCAGGATGCTTAAGCTAAAAATAGGTGTTGAAACAGAAAACCATGTGCCTAGAAACGATCCATAGTCAGAGGAGGATACTTTGAGCTCATCTACTGATGTAGATTGATAAGCAAGAGCAATTGAGTGGATATGGCCCACCATCACAGCGGCTACATCTATTGTAATCAAGGGTTTTCCTGCAGCATATTCCAAGGCTGAATTCAAAAGCATCCCAGCTCATACCTGATCCATTTAGACTGCTTTCTGCTTGGATCCACCCACTTCAAAGGTTCTCTTTAATGACTCGTCCAAAAGGATAAAGGCAAGGTGTAGTGTTTCCTTTCTTGTTGTCTACTTTCCAGTATTGTATAGGCTTTTCCTGGAATTGTAGAATACATTACCCACAACGCATGGTGCAAATCCATTTGCGCCATTGACCATATCTAACAGTGCATCCTCATGATACAAGTGTTCAATTAGAGACTGACACACACACACACCCAGCATCATCATATCGTGCAAGTAGTTCAAAGCTTTGAATTAGAAACAATATATAGAAACAGTAGAGAGCATGATTAATTAGGCTTGATCCATGAGCAGTTGGAAGTGGATAAGAATCTCTTTTTTGGGTTTTAAACACTTAAATATCCTCAGCGCCTGATTTTTTGTTAGCCATTCCACTCTAGAGGGTCTCCACAGCCTGAAGAAAGACATCCAGGGAAATGGCATAGCTCAATTTTCACCCACTCAATGATTATGATTCTGAGATAAACATTTATCATCCTTAGAATCAACCTAACAGAAGATAATCCAGAACTGTTTAGTCCTGATGAAGAGAGAAATTACAATCCAGCACATTCATTGTACCATGTTTAATCAATGTGGAAATGAAGCACATCTATCAGGAAAGGATTTGTAATGGCATCCATTTTCAGTTTTTGGAGTACGCAATATATATTACGTATACATATAAAAACTGAGAAAGTTGGTTTCAGCTGCATATATTTTTTACACTAGGCAAATCTAATACTATGCTTGAAGAGATATATTCATAACAAGCTTCAAATTTGTCTTACTATTCATATTTGCGAAATAAAAATGAATACGAAATAACATCCAATGTAAGTTTGACAATAGTACCAGGACCAACTCGTTCCAAGAGAAAGCATGGCATTTCACACACGCATTTACACTATGATAGTTGTTCACATGATCATAGCTCCACAGAAATGTCAAGGTAAAAAAGAGGGGATCCATTATGTACAATTGTAGAAATGTATATATGTTTCTTTATATAGAGATGAGAGAGAGAGAGAGAGAGAGAGAACGAGATACTTATTTGAAAGATACTAGTCGTGATAGAGACCGCTGCAAGAATGACGAGGATCGTGGAGATGTCAGAACAGGTCCCGTAAAATCAACAGTATCATCTAATGCTTCTCGCCAAAACTTGAGAATGTGTAAGCTCTCTTCCTCTGTATATCTTTGGATTACGATTCTAGAAGCAAACCCTTTCTTTCTCATGATCTGGCAGATCTCGCTGGGGTTGTTGGCAGTGACAGTAACGAGATAGAACAAGCCTTTGCTAGAGAGGAGCGAATCAACAATCGCGAGCATCCGATCGATCACGACACGGCCCTTATGACCTCCAGCCCATGAAGCCGTAATACCATCAGCACCCACCTCATCCTCAGGGGTGGGTACATAAGGTGGGTTGAACACAAGCACATCAACGTTACCATTCAATTGCCTTTTCTGGAAGCCTGAGACGAGATCTCCTACAACCACATCCGCATCAACATTGTGTGCTTGAAGGGTAGCTCGGGCAGTATCCACAGCTCGCTCGTTGATATCGGTGGCAAGGTATTGAACTTTTTTGTCGCAATGGCTTGATAGGATAAGAGCGAGGGACGTAATCACGTATCCACTACCACACCCCACCTCGAGGCACAAGCTGGGCTGAAGAGAAGCAAGGTTTTGCCTGTCTGCAAGGAGGGCATCAACTAGGGCAAATGAATCATCACAAGGCTCATATACTTCTGGGTGTCTGCTCACCAGACGGATGTCTGCTATCCTGGTTCGAGGTGTTAGCGCCTGTGCTTCAACACAACAAACAAACAATGAGCATCGATATGCTAGCACGTGTTGAAATACAACAGCCTCAATGAGGTAAATGGATGTTTAAACCTCTCTCTCTCTCTCTCTCTCTCTCTCTCTCTCTCTCTCTCTCTCTCTCTCTCTCTCTCTCTCTATATATATATCTATATATAAACACAATCTATACACACGCGT
>JBBBWG010015223.1:0-48215 GCA_037176905.1 Azolla pinnata
CAGCATACATACATCCACACACATACACACACATGCATGGATATGCATGCACACAGCATACATACATCCACACACATGCATGGATGCACACCCATAGCATGCATGCATGCATCCATGCCTAGACACACATAGCAATGCACACATAGCATGGCATGCATCATGAAAGGTTTCTTCTTGTCTTTCATACATATGCATATGCGTATGCATGCATGCATCCACACACATGCATGGATGCAAACACCATGGTATGTATGCATTCCACCCACAGCATGCACATAGCATTCATTGCATGCATACATCATCATACATCATCATACATCATGAAAAGAAAGAAGAAAAGGTCGTTAGAAGAACAGAAACAAGCAGAGAAGATTCCTTCCCCTGTTCCTCTTCTTCAGACTTCCACCAAGCTTCTTCTTCTTTTTGTTTGTTTGTTTTTTGGCTATGGAGCCTTCCTCCTCCAGCAGAAGATTTCAAGTCATCCACTCCCACTTCATCCAGCCTCTTCCCTCTCCTCCTCCTCCTCCTCCTCAAGGTTCACTCCTCAAACTGCAGCTGGAATTTCATTGCTGGTGTTCTCCCCTGCTCCATTTGATGAAATCAATCCGGGGTTTCTTCCTGTGTAGAATACCATTTCAGAGTGGATTCCACCCTACTTTGCCCGTCTTCTCCATCCCCCTGAGTTTCAGGGTATCCATGTTTTGGGATTCTCTTTGATCACACAGAGACCAGCTCTGCCATCCTGTACTTGGAAATGGGCGTCATGTTGAAGTGGGTGGTGCTTACGATACACGGAATGTGGCTTTTTGAAGCATATGTAGTGTTGGGAGAATTCGGGGCAAAGCACTGAACTCTACTTGCCAAAAGATGTGTAATCTAAACAGTGGCTATGAAAGCTTCCATGACGATAGATAGACTGCTGTATTATCAGCTGCCTGTTGTAGCCAGCCGATCGTTCTCTTGTAGCTACAAATATCTCCTGCAAGAATTTTGTTTCTAGTCATTCTTTGCTAAAAGCCGTGCTTATTTTCAGGGGAGGTTGGACTGAGCTTGGAGCCAACAGCTGGAGAGTTTTACATCAGTATGAGCATATCTCAGTTGAAGCATATTTGTGCTATTTGCCCATTCGATCTTTCCTGACGGTACCTTTTTCTGCAACAGAGAATGGTTATAGTGTTGAACTACCGGAGAAGCTCAGTACCGGTAAATGGAATGTCTATAGGTGCCATCGGAACACTCAGCTCCATTTTTTACATATAATAAACACTTTTGAAACTTTAGTGGGAAAACGTTGAAATGCCTCTGAGTCTTGTTATCACATCAAATGATTTGGATTAATCCAAAAGGAGAGAGGAAGGGGGGAATGGATGACCTTATAATTTGGTGCAAAGGGTGCAAATAATTTCTCCTTCTGCTGAGTGCACCTAGGTCATTTGGGGATGTAATGCTAATTGAGAGAGCATCAGGGATCAATAAAGAAGAATTCAAGGGTATTTCAGGGCTTTCCCCCCCTTATTTTGTACTGAGAACCAACTTTTTGTGTGTTGATTTGTTGGACAACTAGATCCGCACATTCTCCATTACGGCTAATAGACCACTTTCCCGACCGGCCTGAGGACCGAACTTTGCATGACAACTTCATGTAAGTAGAAGGTCTATTGGTGCCCTATCTCATTCAGGGAACGCCTTCTAGCATTTTATACTAAGTTTCAATGAAAACTTTTGATCCAGGTTTTCACTGGAAAAGTTTGGAGACCTGAATTATCTGGGCACCAGGGTTCGCGATGACGGAAGTGTCGGAGAGTAAGTCTGAACTGGTTTCATCTTATTCCTATCAAATGCTATTGAAGTATGTACATTCTGAAGCATGTCAGTGAATAGCCCTAGGCCGTGCCTCTCGTGTTGATGGAGGATTGACACTATTCGTTGTTGAATCCAGTTTCAAGTGTATTTTAAATAGTTAGTTGTTTTGGTTAATCATGACTGGAATACAAATCCTCATGGTGAGGAACACCTTTTGAAGTTAAGATACAAGTGGATTACCTATGCTGAAGCTGGGAAAGCTAGAGCAGCAATTGGATCTGGTTTAATCTTGCATGGAATATCAAAGGTGTGTGCTGCAACATTTTAAGTTGATTACTTCTCTTTGGAGATGGAAGTTTAAAATAAAACTAATTGATGTCTCCAAACCTTTATTCGTGAAAAAACTTTTCTGAACTATATGCTTGTAATGAACCATTCACAAACAGGGCTCTTGCGTTGGAATATATATGATCAATCGTGCAGAATGGGTTGTTACAGATCTTGCATGCTTATCGTACTCTTTCATCTCTGTTCCTTTATATGATACACTCGGTGAGTTTTACATTGTTGTTTAGGTAGAGATCTAATTCACTCTTTTCTGCTTTGTTTTACCTGAAATACCCATTCTAAGCCCTGGATCAATTGTCATTTATTTCAGCAAATTATAGGGCCGATGTATCTTCTTTCTTTCTGTCATTTTCTGTTTAAACTGTAATCGTCAATACATTATTGTTTCCTTGCAGGCCCTGATGCCGTAAAATTCATTATGGATCAATCAGAGATGGCATGTGTGTTCTGCACTCTTGATAAGCTTCAGTCTGTAAGCACAAATAGTCTTTGATTACATATGTTCCTCAAAATTAGGACTTCATGAAATATTTGATGAAGCAAGTTACAACTGTTAAATTCATTCAATTAGAACTTCCTTCTCTAATTGCATTCTGTATCTTCTTCCAAACGGGCCCTGAAAATGTATATTTCATTTTCTTTTTAGGTTCTCAACTCTATTTCCGAGCAATCTACAGTCCGATTGATTGTGGTACTGCTAAAAGTTTTTAGTGCTGTGATCTCAAAAGGTTTCACAAGCCCCAATTTTTTCTTGCAATTTATATGCTTGATAGGTAGTTGGTGGGAATCAAGCTCTGCTACATTTGCTTCCTTCTAAACCAGGGGTGGACATTGTTTCTTTTTCAAAGCTACAAGAACAAGTAAGCTTCAATGGAACTATTTCATTCTACTTGTTTAATGCAACTGGCTCATTTCACATGAAAATATGTATGCTGTATTGTTAATATATGTCTGAAGTATTCCCACAGTACTAATCTATTTCATACCATAAATGGTTGCAGTTATTCGACTGATCAAATACGCTTATTAGCACTAAATGTATTGAATTATTAATCGACTCATTTATAACTCGTCTTCTTGAATGCACTTTCTCTAGGGTCAAAGTAATTTGAAGTCCTTTGTGCCACCTCTGGCTGAAGATATTGCAACAATATGTTACACTTCAGGCACGACAGGAATCCCCAAGGTTGGGTTTGCGCCTCAAAAAGGATTTATCGTTCTGAATGTATGAAGTTGTTAACTAATGCGACTGATTCAGGGGGCTGTTTTAAGTCATGGAAATATTTTTTCTAATATAGCAGCTGCTAGTGTAAGACTTCGAATCTATTCCACCGATGTGTAAGCTTTCTGACATCACTGATTATTTGCTAGCAGCCCTCTTTGCGGATGAAGTTATGTCCTGTATGTTATAATCATTGTTTCTGTTCCACAAAACAGGTATATTTCATATCTTCCGCTAGCCCACATTTATGAAAGAGCAGCTCTCGTTCTAATGTCAACTCACGGTGCGGCCATTGGGTTTTATCAAGGGGTGAGGCTGTATACATTTAAAGAATCTCTATCCTTATTGTTGAAAAAAGTTGAATGTCTGTTGCTCTTGATTTCTAGGATGCCATGAAATTGTTCAATGACGTCGAGATTCTGAGACCAACAATTTTTGCTAGCGTGCCCCGTATTTACAATCGCATATATGATGGGTAATGGAAGAGTGTCTTCTCATATGCATGCAAACACATTGTGTTGGGTTTAGAAACGAGGGTTGGAAGAGAAAACGTATGTCAGAAACTACCTTGGCCATGTTTCAGTTAAATTATTGTCCTTTGAGCTATTGCAGGGTTATATCAGCTGTGAGATCATCAGGTGGTATAAGCGAGAGGCTTTTCAATATTGCATATAATGCAAAAAAGCACGCCCTTCAAACAGGTATGCTTCTTGCTTCCAGGAGTTCTGTGCAGGCCAAAAGAAGAGCTCAAGAAGTGATAAATATTATGTTTATTGTCAGGAAAGATTCCATCTCCTATTTGGGATCTCTTAGTCTTTAATAAAATCAAAGCAAGGTTGGGCGGTCGTGTGCGCTTTATGACATCGGGTGCGTCGCCATTATCAGCAGAAGTCCTAGATTTTCTTAGAATGTAACAAATCTAACGTCTTTGCAGCTCCAAAAGTTCAGATTCAGCTTAAGAAAAGAACTCCTTTTTCCAGCCTATTCTAACACCCTGGTTGTTCATAACAGTTGTTTTGGTGGTTATGTTGCTGAAGGGTATGGTATGACAGAGACAGCTTGTTTCATTACTTCAAATGATGAAGATGACAACACGTCCGGCCATGTTGGATCGCCAATTCCAGGATCTGGTGATCTAAGACATTTCTGTTGAACAATCTTCAAATGCATTAGTTTCCAAAGATGGCTATTCCACCTCCAATAGGATAAACGGTGCAGTAAATGTAAAAATACTTTCTGTAGCTAGGCTGCTAAATCGAGTACAGAATTGCTGCTCGAATCCATTCTGATTTTGGGTGTCCGATATCTTAACACCGTGTTTTGACTCTGACATTTCGACACCAACGAAGGAGATGTGTCGTTGGAAAGAGAAGTAAAAGCAATGATGCAATTCGGATTTGACTGCGGACTCATGTTTTCTTTTGCAAAATATGTTTGCTTGTGGACTCATGCAAATTTATGTTCCATTTGCAGAGATCAAGCTGGTGGATGTTCCAGAGATGAACTATACAGCAGAGGATATGCCACATCCGAGGGGAGAGATCTGCGTGAGGGGGCCAGTCATTTTCAAGGGCTATTACAAAGCGGAAGCACAAACGTATGATCGATTTATCATCGAAGTTTTTTTTCTTTCTACACGATTCTGATCACTGTGCTAAAAAACTGTATTTGCAATTTGCAGAAGGGAAGTTGTGGATGAGGAAGGCTGGCTGCACACAGGAGATATCGGAGAGTGGTTGCCCGGCGGAAGGCTGAAAATTATCGACAGGTCTCGGTCGAATCAATACGTTTTGCGACAAATTTTTTGTGTTTATTTGAGGAGATTGAATGGAGTTTCAAGCACAAAATCTGCGATTTAATCGACAATGGAGGGGGATTCACTCTATCTGCGATTGAATTTCTGGACAGGAAGAAGAATATCTTCAAGCTTGCGCAAGGAGAGTACATCGCTCCGGAGAAGATAGAGAACGTGTATTCGAGAAGCAAGTTCATCGCACAATGCTTCGTACATGGTAAAAATGTTAAAAAAAAGGCATTAATCGGGTTTTCGATTTGGGATACCAGGTAGAAAATTGGGGCAGCTAATTGAATCCTTTTCTATGTGACATGTGTATGTAGGGGATAGCTTGAACTCAAGCCTGGTTGCCATTATTGTTGTCGATCCCGAGGAGCTTTCAAAATGGGCTAAAACAAGAGGCATTAAGGTTCCCCTCAGGGATTGTCAATGTGCAATTCTATCATTATCTATCTGAATATCTATCATTATCTATCTGAATATCTATCATTATCTATTTGTCTAACCATTTATCATTGTCTATCTATCTATCTAAATATCTATCATTATCTATTCATCTAACTATTTATCATTATCTATCTATCTAACTATCTATCATTATCTATCTAAATCTCTATCATTACCTATTTATCTAACTATTTCTCATTATCTATCTGTCTATCTAACCATCTATCATTATCTATCTATCTATCCATCTATCATTATCTATCTATCTATCTATCTATCTATCATTATCTATCTATCTAACTATCTATCTATCTATATAGAGTGACTTAACCACATCTATGTCTTAGCTACATATGTTGTTATGCCCTGTGTACATGGATTTACAGCACGCGAATGATGTGGAAGCTCTATGCAAAGATCCGGAGGTGCGAGCAACTGTTCTGGCTGACATGGATGCCTTAGGACATGCAGCTCAGGTGAGGAATCTGGCTCTTGCTTTTGTGAATCTTTCTTCCTTCCTTTTCTTTTTTTTTTTGGGTTTTTGTGTCATGAGAAAGCAACATCTTGATGCTTACCACGATCCACGGCATATCGCGAATTCTCGGAAAAAAAAAATCGATGCATGAAAAACCAGCTGCGCGGGTTCGAATTCGTCAAATCCATAGCTCTGATCGCGGAGCCATTTACGGTGGAGAATGGGATGCTCACACCCACTTTCAAGGTAAAAGACTTTTCTTTTGAATTTCGCGGTTTGAAGAACCGATGCAAATTTTACATTATCTGGTGTTTTGTTTTCCGGGGGATTTGGTCTGTCTGATCAGGATTTTTGTGCATTGGTCTTTGTTTTTCCTGGTCTTTCTGTTTGTGTTTTTTTCTTTTTTTGTTTTTGTTTTGGGTTATGGCTAGGTCAAAAGGCCCCAAGCAAGGGCCCGTTTCGCAAAGGCCATAGACGACATGTATGCGGAGCTTGCTTCGAGAGAAACACTTGGAAGGTCGATGCTGTGATGGGCATCCATTGGAAGCTGCGATCGATCCTGTGCCAAGGGTCTGGTTCGATCAACATATAGATTGCTTCTTAGCTTTGCTTACTGCTACGGCAGAGCGATCAGCAAACTCGATTGCAGGAAATGACCGAGGCTTTGGACGATTGTGGTATATGATCGATCGCATAACGATCAGGTAATTGAGCGATTGTAAAAACGACTGTTCTGATCGGCGTTACCTGCTAATAATGGTCAACTTGGCCTTTTCTCCATTGCTAAACCAGTTGGGTATCGGTAATAATATCGAAGGTGGCAAACAGAGGGTATTTTTCATGGCCAAACAGGCCTCTCACGAGCTTGACAACGGTGATGATCGATGTTGCTGCGAAATGTCTGTTTAGGGTTTTTTAAGGTGTCCCTAGGAACAACCCTAGAACCCAAACCGAGAACCCTAAAAGTCAAAGGAGACGGGAAACAGACGATGCTAGCCATGGATTTGCTCGATGAGAAGGGAAACATCGGATGAATCTGCAGACATGGATCTGAGCTGGAGCAAAGCTCTCCGAGAAACACTTCGAATCGATCGAAAGAGGCTCTTGCGGGAGCATATGCATGTGCCGATCTCATCTGTTGGACACAGGACCTTGCTTGCTATATGCGCAATATACATAGGATTACGAAGCATCGGCGAATCTGTAGCTACTGTTGGGCGCGTAATTGATTCTTCTTGCCGGATTCCCCATCCAAGCGTTGTTCTTGGCGCGTTTTTTGTTTTCTCTGGATCGCATCGCTAGCTCGTTGTTTCCGTGTTAAATCGTGTTGTTTCGAGTATCAGAAGCAAAGCCCAGAAGGCCCCCTTCTTGTTAGGGCTTTTAGGGTCCATGCCATCCATGCCATCCACCATGCCATCCATGCCATCCAGCATGCCATCAATGCCATCCACCATGCCATCCAAGCCATGCCAAGCCATGCCTTTCATGCCATCCACCATGCCATCCATGCCATACCATTCATGCCATCCACTATGCCATCCAAGCCATGCCAAGCCATGCCTTTCATGCCATCCATGCCATACCATTCATGCCAGCCACCATGCCATGCCAAGCCATGCCCTTCATGCCATATGTCATGCCATTCATGCCATCCATTGCATGCCATTCATGCCATATGTCATGCCATCACATGCCATGCCATGCCATGCCAGCCACCATCCCATCCATGCCATGCCATGCCGTATGTTATGCCATCACATGCCATGCCATGCCATATGTCATGCCATCACATGCCATGCCATGCCATGCCAGCCACCATCCCATCCATGCCATGCCATGCCATATGTTATGCCATCACATGCCATGCCATGCCATGCCACCCACCATCCCATCAAAGCCATGCCATGCCATTCATGCCATATGCCATGCCATTCATGCCATATGTCATGCCAAGCCATGCCACTCATGCCAGCCACCATGCCATGCCAAGCCATGCCCTTCATGCCATATGTCATGCCATTCATGCCATCCACCATGCCATCCATGCCAAGCCATGCCATTCATGCCATATGTCATGCCATGCCAAGCCATGCCATTCATGCCATGCCATGCCATGCCATGCCATGCCATCCACCATCCCATCCATGCCATATGTCATGCCACATGTCATGTCATGCCATGCCATGCCGTACATGCCATATGTCATGCCATCCATGCCATGCCGTACATGCCATATGTCATGCCATCCATGCCATGCCATGCCATCCACCATCCCATCCATGCCATATGTCATGCCACATGTCATGTCATGCCATGCCATGCCGTACATGCCATATGTCATGCCATGCCATGCCATACATGTCATATGCCATGCCATCCATGGCATAGAAGAAAAACAAAACAGAGTTTTTCCTCACTCGGAAGAGACGATTCTAAAACCCTAATCCACAGAAGAAGAAGAAGAAGAAGAAGAAGAAGAAGAAGAAGAAGAAGAAGCAAGGAGGAGGCAGAGGAGGAGGAGAAGCAGCACGCAGCGCAGGCGAGCATCGACGTCATGAAACCCATCATCGCCCTCGTCCTCTCCAACAAGATGCAGAAGTCCGTCGTCGTCGCTTCCTACCACTTCTGGGAGGACACCGTCCACAAGAAGAAGGTGCAGCGCCGGACCAAGCTCATGGCCCATGACGAGCACAACCAGTGCAACATCGGGGATTGGGTAGGCTCTGGAAGCTCTTTTCTGTCCCTGTCTTTCTTTCTTTCCTTCCTTCCGTTTTGCTTCCCTGCGTCTTTTGGCAGAAACGATCCTGCACCATCTTGCGCACAACAGGGAGAAATCTAGTGGTTTTTTGACTCGCTGGAAAGGAAAATTGGATCTGAGATGCCTATCTTCATGGTTCTGCGTAGACACTCTTTCGTGTGCATGATGTACATGTCTGCGGTTGTGTGTTGATGATCTCCTTACTGATGTATGTATATATTCATGGGTGTCGATACATTGGGAAGAAACTGAAATCTGATGTGATCTTATGGAGGAATGGCTGCTCAAACATAGCACACCATACCAAGAATACTCCCACACTCCCCATCAACATGTGTAGTGTGTATTGAAGGTGACGTTTGGTTAATGATGGTACATTGTCCTGTCACAAACAAGTTTAACAAGGCGGGAAGCTTTCTCAAACAGGTCAAATATATGCCTTTGGGGAATGCCTAAAGAGATGCATGTAGTCAGGCTAGTGCACACTCTAATAGGCATTGCATATATGTAGGCTTGTATCAAGGTTAAAGTGGATACATATGGTATATATATCGATTTTGGAGGCTTGCTAATTAACGTGAACACCGTTATTGTTTATCTCATGCCTTGTTTTTCTTTGAATGAGAAATTGTTTCTTGTATCTTGAATTCCAAATTTGCTTCAGGTGAGGCTTGCTCCTTCACGCCCTTTGAGCAGGAGAAAAAGATGGATAGTGGCAGAGATTGTGAAAAAAGAGAAGGTTTATGTCCGACCAGAAGAGTCAAACACTTCTGCCGCATCCACTGAAACACCAGCTTCATAAAAAAGTGGCCTTGGAAGATCAATCCATCATTCAACACTTTAAATGAGTCATTACTGAACACATTACATGAATCGCTAGTTTGTTGTGTTATGGGAATTCCCCTCCGATTTTATAAGCATGGGCTATGGAATGAATGTTATGAGGGGTGCTTATGTGCATGGTTTGAGCTCACAAACTCGAGTTATCAGGGATATTGTTAGTTTAACCTTCTGGAGCCATCGGTTTCTGAGTGTATATATCTATTTCTTGTTGTTCTGGACCGTTGGATGTTAGCCAGCTTCCTAGATGAACTGTAATAACAGCTGCCATGGTAATGTTCTGACTGTACCTCGATCACATGTTTTATGTACCTCTTGGAGGTTAACTTCAAAGTCCTTGCTGAATGATTGTTTGGGTGCTACCTCCAGTCTCTCGTCTATTCATTATTCTTTGTAACATAATCAGGAGTGTATCAACTAAGAATTCTAGTTATCTTTAATGTGTTGGTCAGTGGGTAAGTTTCGTGTGAATAGTCCTGAGGAAATTTGGATGATATAACATGGAAAGCTACATATAAAACAGGCGTTTAACTTGTATACTGGAAGAGTCAACCAATCTTTTTAAGCCTTTGACAAAAGCTTTTATGGCTTAACACTAGATCAAACATTAGTTGATAATCACAATGGTATCTGTGACTTGTCCATCATCATAATCATCATCACATTGATGCCTCTTCTGGCTTGACAAAACAACCTAAATGTTTGATGTAATAATCTATCTGAGTCTCCTGTGTGATGGGTCGTCTTTCTGACCTGCTGCTTACCATTTTGTGATGATTCATTATCTGATGAAAGACCATCTCAAGCAAATACAAGAAACTTTAAAGAACAGCTAATCTATCGAAGTAAATCCGACACAAAAGTGCAAGCCTTGTTCGTGAGATATGCAATTCAAGTTGAGACATCCATGCAGCTCCAGTCCACAATTATGTTATTGTACAAAGCATCAATTTTCTGATACTCGAGAAGTCTGTATTTAACTAAACAATACAAAAATGCACAAAACGTCACATCAATCTCCCAAGAGAAATCTTGGTAGGATATATGACTCTTTCCATACTTGTGATAATTCGGAAGATGCCTTAGCTCTTCTGACTGAAATAAGATCACCCTTGAGTGGAGTAAAGATAGGCCTATAAATGAAAGGGCTATACAGTATTTTTGCTGTTAAGATGTCATGCATGATCATATAGCAGAGGCGACATCCACAACCGATCATTATGATGGAAGCTGCAACTTCTCATTGTTCCTCCAACTGTATGAGAAATAGGAAGTCCAAGTCAATAAAAAAAATGAGCGACTGAAGTATGGAATAAAGGCAGATTAAGCAATTGATGTGGTGTTGACCTCTTCAAATAATAATAGAAGAAATCGGCATAGAGTGCAGTTTGCACGAAGCCTGATATCCAAGCTATATCACCAGCATAAGATGTGTCGTTAATGCCATAGTAGCAAATTAAAGAGAAGGAAGATTAGCATCAAATTTAAACGCAGCCTTATAATACATACTTAGCCATCGATGGTAATTCCTCTCCGTCAAGTAACGGTACACCCAGTTTAGCAGATAAAAACCTCGGTACGTCCTGTCAAAACAAGCTCCTCCAAATACATTTTTTTCATATTTTAATGGGCATTTGAATTCTTTATATATTCTTACCCGAGAAAGAAGACATAGTTTCCTGTGAGATTATCAATATTGTGAGTCTTCTGTAGCAGCACAAGTTGGGGTAAAATAGCTACAGCCTCAAGATACAACGAGAATGTCCACATAACCTAACCAAGAAATTGCAACTTGCTTTGAGACACAATCCTATTATCTTTTTGATAAATTTTATGAAAAACCATTTCCCCTTTTCGTCACCCAAATCCCCTAACCCATTTCTAATGTTACTTCGAATGAGGCAAAAGGTAAAAATGAATCCCCCTGAAGCAGTCAAATACTAACATATATTTGTTCAAGAAGGGGTTGAACAAGATCAATTAACAAATAACCCATATAATAAGGGAATTTTGGAGACAAAAGAAAAAATCAGGATATTTTTACTGGGTTCTCTCCTTATCGCTAATCTTTAGAGTGCAGTTCAAATAAATTGGATAAATTTTTACCTCCAGGAATGTGAATTTGTGATGTAGCACCAGAGCTAATCCAAAACATATCACCACTAGAAAGTAATGACGGAATGTGTCTTGGTCCTTGTCATAGGTTTGTCGAACAACTTTATGAGACCTCATGTACCACACAATGGCAAACGCAGTTGCAAGAAATATGAGTTTCATGACAGTGTTATAAAGAGAGAAGTAGTTGGTGAAGATATCGAGATATCGGCTCGCAAAAACAAGAGCATACAGTTCTTGTGTTTTGAGTGAAACACCTGCATATCATTTCGAACATAAAAAAGATGCATAAAATAGACTGTATAGTTCCTGAAATTTGAGTAAAATACTGGCAGACCATTCCAAAATATTTAGTAACTGCATTATAGATTCTGCCTACGAGGAGCAGCATTACTTCACGATAAGACGACTTAAAAGACTCTCATAACAGATATTGAAGCTCTTTTTTCTCACCATTAAACCTTCCAGCTATGTCATTCATTTCTCAAGTTTCCACTTAACCTCTAGATTTCACAGTAAAACTGCTATCTCCTTGGTCTATATTTGCAACCCAAACAACGTTTCTCACAATATAGAGGCTAGACATCGGCAAGGATTCATCTGTTTCAGTACCATCCTCTGGATTCATCTTAAGTACGACAGGATGATCTAATTTATCTGCATGCATGAACATAGACAGACAAAAACTGTACTAATATTTGGAGACATGCATGCGTATGCATCGAATGAAGTGATCAGACTAACACTCGTAGAACAAACTCTTATCATTCATTGGAAGTACCATAACTATCAATGACATTAAATATTTCAGGAAAACAAAACGCCCACATTTCACAAGCACAAAAGAGCTCAATTTCATACAAAAGAACCCCTGAAAGAAAACAAATACATGAGAGAGATGCGGATCAAAGCAAGCAAGAAGAATGCATCAGCCCCCGTTCAGAAACAAAGACAAAGTGAGCAAACCCCAAGAGATCGGAACATATCCAGAATCAGAGAGGGAGAGATAGAGAGAGAGAGGGGGGGGGTAGAAATTACCTGAGCAAGACTTGGTAGTGTGGATTTTCATGAGCAGGACGATGATGCTTAGAAGATGCGTCATATCGCCACAAAGCCTAAAAACATTCATTTTCCTTGTTTGCGCCCTGTTGTCTCCTCGTGCGATGAGCTTCTAATCTGTTCCTCTGTACTACGGTACGAGCTCGCTCCTCTGTCTCCGTCTCCGTCTCGCGCTTCTCTGTTCTTTCCTGCTGCTGTTCTGTTTCGTTCTCTTCCCTTCGTTTGTGAACAAAATGGAACAAGAACAAATTCTTATTCCTCAAGTTTGTATCCATGTATGTATGTATGTATGTATGTATGTGTGTATGTATGCATGTGTATGCATGTGTATGCATGTAGCATGCATGCATGCATGCATGTGTGTGCATTGCATGTGTGTATGTATTGCATGCATGCATGTAGGTGTGTATGTATGTATGTATGTATGTATGTATGTATGTATGTATGTATGTATGTGTATGCATGCATGCAAACATGTGTGTGTATTTATTTGCATGTGTGTATTGCATGCATGCATGTATCAGTATGCATGCATGTATGTATGTATGCAAGCACGTCTGCGTATTGCATGCATGCATGTATCAATATGCATTCATGTGCATAAGTATGTATGTATGGATGGATGTATGCATGTGTGTGTATGTATGTATGTGTGCTTTGCAAGTTGTATGGATGGATGTTTACAGGCGTGTATGTATTGCATGCATGCATGTGAGAACAAGTTCCTCGTGTATGCATGCATGTATCTCGTTTGTATGTACGTAGTCATTGGCACATCTGCTTGCATGCTACAGGTTTCTACATGTCTGTGAGCATGTGCGCATGCATGCATGCATGTATGTGTATGTATGTGTGCATGCATGATTGCATGCATGTATGTGTGCATGTGCGTGCATGATTGCATGCATGCATGCATGTATGTATGTGTGCGTGCATGCACGGATATGTGTGTGTGCATTCCGATCATATGGGATGATGTTCATCCATCCATCTGCTGCTTGTTGCTTCATTCATTGACAAACTCTCTTCGAGAAGAAGAAGAAGTACCTATACGCAGAAACGTACCAAATAATTGTTCTTTGCTGAGATGTTTGGATGGTCATTGGGAGTTTCGACAAATTTGGCAACAAACGAGGACATTATGAGAGTTGTTGCCACCCTCTGCTTCAACTGGAAGCTTTAATAGCAAATCCATCAGTCGCAGGAAACTCGGTTAGGCAGGTTCTATACCAGGAAGCTTCCGCTGCATCTTCCAAGTAGAAGAAGAAGAAGAAGAAGAATAGCTCGATCTCATGGCTTCGATTCTCCTTGCATCCTCTCGCATCCCAGAAGCCGCAAAGATATCGCCCATGAGCACGTAAGCTGCTGCAGCACGGGCATCATCTAGTCGCAGGAGCTGATCGAAGACCAGCTTTCCCAGCTTCACATTCGCCCACTTTCTGCAAGCGCCGAGCAGAGCGAGCCAAAGGTCAGCGCATCGAGCAGATGCCATTCCCTCGATCACCAGCATTGCCTCCTCAAAGCACCCGGCACATGCGAGGAAGATCACCATACAGTTGCGATGCTCTGCGTTGGGATGAATGCTATACTTTCCAGCCATGTTCCCGAAGAGCAGTTGCGCCTCCTGCAGCAGGCCCGAATGGCTACATGCGCTTAGAACACAGACAAACGTAACCTCGTCCGGAGAAAGGCCCTCGTATTGCATTTGCTCGAAACATTTTAGGGCTTCCCGAGCTTGCCCTTGTTGCGAATATCCTGCAATCAATGCATTCCATGAGGCTATATCCCGGATTGGAAGCTCTTCAAGCATGTCTTTTGCTCTCCCGAGCATTCCAGCTCTCGCATACATGTCCACTAATGCAGTGCCAAGCATGAGATTCTCTTCCGCTAAGCACTTCTTTGAAATTTCCTCATGAATTTGCTCGCCCTTGCTGATAGCCCCGATGCTACCACATGCCTTCAAAATGCAAATGAATGTCACGGCATCTGGAGAAAGGCCCTCGCTTAGCATCCTCTCGAGACAATCAAGCGCTTCGTGGCCTTGATCTTGCTGGACATAGCCAAAAATCAGTATAGACCATGAGACTAGATCACGAGAAGGAAGCTCTTCTAGCACGGTTTGTGCTATCTCAAGCATGCCACATTTGGCGTACATGTCTAGCAATGCATTTCCGAGCACGATATCTTTTTCCACCAACCCCTTTCTCGCAATCTCTTCGTGGATTTGTTTGCCCTTGTCTGCAGCTCGCATATTACCGCATGCGCTCAAGATGCAAATGAAGGTAACCGAATCGGGCGAGAGTCCCTCGTTTCGCATCGTTTCATAACAGACCAATGCCTCATGCCCTTGCCCTTGCTGAGCATACCCAGTGATTAGTGCTGACCAAGAGGAGGCGTTTCGCAAAGGAAGATGTTCGAGCACTTGTTGCGCTTTTCCAAGCACACTGCATGCAGCATACATATCTACCAACGCGGTGCCGAGCACTACATCCTTCTCCAACAAGCCTCTCCTCACAATCTCATCATGGATATGTTTCCCTACTTCTACAGCTCCTGTGCTGCTACATGCCTTCAAGATACAAGTGAAGGTGACCGCATCTGGAGAAAGACCCTCATTTTGCATGCAGTCGAAAGTGCTCAATGCTCCGTGGCATTCCTCCTGTTGTGCATACCCTGAAATTAGCGCATTCCAAGACACTACATTCCGAACAGGAAGCTCTTCCAGCACACGTTGCGAGTTTGCGAGCATACCGCATTTGGCATACATATCCACCAATGCGTTGCCCAGCACGACATCCTTCTCGATCAAACCCCTGCTCATAATCTCCTCATGGATCTCTTTACCCCTGTCTATAGATCCCATAATGCCACATGCCTTCAAGATGCAAATGAATGTGACGAAATTTGGAACGAGTGCTTCATTCTTCATACGTTTGAAACAATCCAATGCTTCCTGACCTCGCCCTTGTTGGGCATACCCTGCGATCAATGCAGACCAAGAGACTACATTCCTTATAAGAAGCTCCTCAAGAATTTCATTTGCTTTTGCAAGCATACAGAACTTGGTATACATATCAATTAAAGTATTCCCAAGTGTGATGTTCTTTTGCAGCAAACCTCTCCTGACGATATGATCATGAATTTGCTTTCCCGTTGCTATAGCCCCAGAGTTGATACATGCCTTTACTATGCCAATGAAGGTAACTGCGTCGGGACAGACATCTTTGCTTTGCATCCTTTCATAGCAGTTCAACACTTCCCTGATTTTACCGTGCTCAGCATATCCTGTAATCAAAGAATTCCAACATACTACGTTTTGGCTAGGAAGCTTTTCAAGCAATTCTTGTGCTTTTAGAAAAGCTCCACATTTGGCATACATGTTGATCAAGCTGCTGACAATATGCAGGTCCTTTTGAGGTGAGAACTCCATTTCCAGAATGTTAGAATGCAGTTTAATGCCTCCATCGAGGTCTTTTTCCTTGGCACATGCTTGTATTAAGGGCACAAATGGAAATAAATGGTTTTTACTGCTCTTCTCATATGTTTTAATCCCATCGTGAATGTATTTTTCCTTGACATAAGACTGTGATGTAGGAAAATAAGAAAACAAATGATTTTCATATGCATTATCCATCCCATTGTCGTCATCCAGGCCTTGCCTGAAGGGTACTCTTCTTTGAAATTCTGCATGTACCCAACAGGGAATGTGCCCCTCGTCATTTTGCGAAGACTGGTAACAACTTGCACGTAGTGGAAAGTGTGGTAATTCTGGGAAAATCTGGATAAAAATCTCATCTCCCTCTCCCTCTTTGCCTTTCTGGTGAGGCAATAGTGACATCCATCAGATTCCATACAGCTTCAGAGAAGTTACAAACTAACCAATACACACCATGCATACCATTCAAACGAAAGTAACTGACGGTTTTGTGCTGAGACATGTTTTAACATCAACAAATGGGATATTATGTGGGAGGAAAAAATTGTAGCGGAGAAGACCTTAAGACGCTAGATCGATCGATATTGGCCAAAAAGAGAGAAGGAGAGGGCCAGATCGATCAATAAATTGATGGATGGGTAGATTTTATCTTTTTCTACAAAGATTGAACATGAATTATGTGAGAGATATATAGGAGAAGATGGCTCGCAGCTAGAAAGACATGCAAAGTAGTTCTGATTGGGAGTGACGGAAGATTTCTCAACATAATATTGATATTTTCTTATAATTACCATGCTTCTCAGAAGTGAGTTTGCATGTCTAATATTTCACTAGATTCTTTCATGTGGCTAGCAATAATGTGTTTTCATATTCCACGTGCCTCTTTTTGTGGAGATTTCCCTCTTTCATGTGCTTGGTGTACCCTAGCTGGAGCTCATTTGGTCTCTATACAAAAATCAGTTTCATGTGTGCTTTCTGCAATAAACACGTTCCTTTGGTTCAAAACCGCGTGATATACATTTTCTTAATTCCGCTCATAAATATATAATAGTCATGTTTCGTTTGAGTTTTCATTGTCAAGAACGCGGAAGCATTTTAAGATGCAATCTCCTTTTCAGTCAATTTTAGCCTATTACACGGAATGAATCTCTCTCTTTCTCTCTCTTCTTACCTCGGTGTTTTGATGGTGGTACCGGAGGGAAGGATCCCTGAAGTATTCCTTCCATGCAAAATCCATTCTTCGGTAGGAACAGCCAGTTGGCCTCCCATGTCTCGCCATGGAACCATCACCACGCGTTGCATCGATGGAGCCGATGTCAGAAAAAAAACCCTTCAAAGACAGGAAATCCACCAGAGGACGAAGAAGGAGGAGAAGAAAACCTCCGTCCTGAGTTCGATCGGACGCGAGAGCGAATGGGTGCTCTGCATTACGCGTCGTGGATTCCCATTTCGTAGGAGAAGTCGCCACGAAGCTACAGAGAAGCGAAGACAGTGAGTAAACTTCTCTTTTCGTGATCTATCGTTTGCAAACAATTAACTCAAAATTAACACCCAATTAATTCTGCTAATACAACGTTAATTGATTTTATTCCTGATCGCTTCCCACTAATTCATCCTAATCGATGTCTTTGCCATCTTTAACTAAACAAATGTTAGTAAAGTTAGAATCTAATTAATTGATCGGCGTGTTGATTTGGAGTTGATCAATTCATCGAGTGTTAATCAAACAGATAATTCGATGCTAATTGAGCATGCAGTTTAATTGATTTGGTGTTAATCGATTAATCGCATGTTAATTTCTAAAACTGGGCGTTAGTCTGTAACTTCTTGTTTTGGTGGGCGTGAAAATGTAGTTTATAATTTTGTTAGACGTTTTTTGTTGGTAATTTTCCCATAAAGTAAAATAAATTCATAATATAGATTTGTATGAACAGATAATCGAATAGAATTAAAACTACGATGAAGGATACATGTATGTATGCGTATTTATCTTCGGTATTTTCCAAGTGTTCTACGTATGCGTAGAAACAAACGAGCTAAACTAGACGGGGCGCACGTAACCGTTGATTTGCAATGAGCTGATCGTACACGATAGTTTGCGGTATCTCGAGCTTTGCAGGGATTTCCTCTACGCTTAGTGTGGATTACTCGAGTTGGCCACATCCGACAAATCTTCGACAACAATCCTACAAGTCTCGGCATTCCTCGCCGATTCCAATGATTTTCTACAACACCCATAAGGTGCTTGTCGGGGATATCGGTTGCTTATGTTTCTGTGAGCCTTTCGCACTGCAGAAAAAGAACACAAATCAACAGTGTCGACCCCGAAGATGGAGTCTTGAAGATTGGATTCGGCCCCAGACTGATGACGAGACAGTGTTAGAAAAGACGCCTCCGATGGTATCGACTTGATGGGTTGCATGGATGGACAATAAAGTTACTCCTTTGTTTGATGTGTCCATGAGCTCGTCAAACTCTGACGGATTGCAGTCGGAAGTCTGCCATAAACAGATCTTAATTTAGGTCGGTCATGTTCTCGACATGATGATCACGGAGCAAAGGTTCTCAGAGATAGTTGCATCCCACGATTCTCTCGAGCAAATTAAGCATGCAGTAAGTTCAATCTGCTACGATTGATGTATGTATACGATCCGTACAATGTACTATGCGTAAGTACAAGTATGAGATGCACACATCATATATAGAAATTGGTAAAAGTTGATAATTGTAGCATGGTGGCATTTTTATGCCTAATAATTCAGGAGACGACGTTATGTTTTGCAAGCTGCAAACGCAATCGAGAATGATTGGAGCATTCGAGATCGATAAATTGCCAAGAGTATGTTTCAGACCAGAAGAATTGTAAAATTAATACGGTATTTAAATTTCGAGAAATGTAGA
Source organism: Azolla pinnata (assembly GCA_037176905.1). Classification (NCBI taxonomy): domain Eukaryota; kingdom Viridiplantae; phylum Streptophyta; class Polypodiopsida; order Salviniales; family Salviniaceae; genus Azolla; species Azolla pinnata. The sequence goes on from JBBBWG010015223.1 coordinate 19,200, forward strand.
TTAAATCGACTGAAAAAGGCGTAAAAACCTTTGATTAATTTTTTTCAAAAACCAGAAGAACAAAACACGTAAACATTCGCAAACGTTTGCAAACTTACATTTGGTGTTTGCAAAAACACGAAGCGTTGCGAATGTTGCGTTCGATGCATACACAGATCAAACGACGCATAGACACGTCGAAACGAATGCATACCTACATGCATGCATAGGTGCACATGCATACGTACATACATATACATGCAAACGCACATGCATAAATACCTACATATGCATGCATACATGCATACCTACATAGCACCGACCGGTGCATGCATGCGTACGCATATGCATACACACATTCATGCATGCATACATTTCTCGAGACTTTGCGAGGGTGAGCCCTCCACCACACACATGCATGCATGCAACATAGGTACACATGCATGCACGCATGCCTACCTACATAGGCATGCATGCATACATACCATGCCTATGCACGCACGCATACATACCTACCTATACATGCATGCACAGATGCATATACATGCTCACACACGTGCATGCACAGATGCATATACATGGACACACACATGCATGCACGCACACATGCATAACTACATAGCACTGACACATGCATGCACACACACATTCATGCATGCGTATGTATATGCACAGGCGCATGCATGCATGCACCGACCGACACATCCATGCATGCATATGCATGCACACATGCATGCACCCATGCATCCATGCATATATATATATATATATATGCACACACATGCATGCACAGATACATGCATGCACACATCCTTGCCTGACACCGACACATGCATGCACGCTTGCATACATACCTACATAGCACCGACACATGCATGCATGCACACATTCACGCATGCGTATGTATACATGCACCGACACATGCATGCACGCATGCATATGCAAGCACAGACACATGCATGCATGCATGCACACATTCTTCACAAACTGTACGTAGTCTACTCCTTGAGACAAGAGCATGCATGCGTATGCATGCACACACACATGCATATATGTACATGCATATGCATGCACACACACATGCATACATACATGCACATGCATGCACACATCCTTGCCTGCACACATGCATGCATGCACGCACATGCATGCATGCACAGACACATGCATGCATGCATGCATATGCATGCACCGACACATGCATGCATGCACATGCACCGACACATGCATGCATGCACATGCACATGCACATACACATGCATGCACACATTCTTCAAACTGTACACAGTCAGTCCCTGAGACGAGAGTGAGCGCTCCATCGCCCGCAGCGCAGACAGACGCAGGAAGAATCCGAAACCCTAATCGGAAAACCCTAACCGGAGCAGGAGATGTTCTCCCCTGCAGGTCGTAGACCTAGGCCCAGAGACAGGGACAGAGATGGAGCCGGTGCATCTGTCAAGCCGCCGCCTCCCCCTCCCCCGTCTTCCACTCCCTTCAAGCCTACGAGCTTCTTCCCTCCTCCTCATGCTCCGGAAGAAAACGAAGGCGGCGTCTTCCCTGCTTCTCCTTCCACGCCTATGCACAGACTTCGCCTGACATCTCCAGGGAAGAGTGCTTCCGCGTCTTCGCCTTCCTCTGCCATCCGCCTTTCGAGCAGCGCTGTCAGGTGAGGCTACGGAGTCCCTTCGGTCGCGCCTCAAAATAATGGCGGACAAAATATTCTGGCTTGTTCCACGGGATCCTTGCAGGAATGTATTTGGAACGTGGATGCACTCTTGTTTCTCGAGCTTTCTTTTTGTTGAGACATCTGAAACATGTTGCTTGGATACAGGCTTGTTCGTGGTGTTTTGTCTCTAGGTATAATATTTGATTAGATTTGGATTTGTTGACATTTGGAGACGGTTAAGTGCATGAGAAATTTATCACGGATTTTTGCGTCTCTTTTTTGACGTGGATTGTTTCAAGACTCTCCCTACTACATGGGTAGGGATTCTCCTCAGAAATTCTGGCTAATTAAATACGAAGGATCTTTCCTGCACGTGGATTTTTGGAGATATAAAAAGCTGATTTTGTTAGTGGATCTTGCCGTTGGGTGTTGTTAATATGTGTATTTCAATATAGATTTCTACTCAAAATCAATGCAATTATGATAAAAAATGCCAACTTGAGAGTTTCCTTTCCAGCTCAAGGATGTAGAATCCAGAAAACAATATTCGCAGTTACTATCTTTGTGAAAATCCAAAGATAATGATTCTATTCGGGACAATATCTAATATCCCTGATTTCATCAACCACGGATAACATAGTCGAATTGGAAGTTTACATTTAGGCATAGAAAACCTTGGGGCCAGTCGAAAAAATAATTTTTAGAAGATAAGTCTCTCAAGGTAGGCTTGATTTTTTGTATTTATAATATTTCATTGTTTCTGAGATAAAACGTTCATTCTAAGATTTTCTTTAAAGGTGAATGTATCCGCCTCTTTATACATCAATCTCTTTGCTCATCTGTGTTGTAATACACGAAACATCCAGAGATCACAATTATACCATTTCCTCAATAATGTACTCTTGTGCAATGTAATGCATATTTTTCATCTAAAAAATTCCTTTTTGATGCCTATTTATATGGCTTTCTAGTTGTCAAAATTTATCATTTATCATGCAGGAAGGATGATTGCAACTAAGATTTTTATCTTTCTGTAACCATTTAAAAAGTGTTTGATAGATGCACATCCATATAAATGTGAAGATATCCAAGATGAGATTTCCATCATCTACATGCATATTAAGCTAGATGCATCTCATAATGGAATGCCTTTTTTCTCCTCCCCAGACTTCTGTCCTGTACCCCCCCAAATTTTTTTTTTACTTTGCCTTCGGTGCTAACATGCTCTGTTTACCCTAGAGGATATGGCAGATTTTAGCAACTCAGGAAGCAGGAAGGTATTGCACAGATACTATGGCAACAATGTCTGAGTTAGCATATATAAATATATGTATATATCAAGGGAATGTATTAGCTAGTGGTAGGGCAGTATTTACCTAGAAATTTGGGAGGCAATTTCATGAGATGAAGGCAGTGACAACACGAGCAAGCAGCAATACGTGCAAATAACATTAGAATGACCGCAGAGGTAGCATGGGAAGGAAGGTTACAAGTATATTAGGGAAATGATTCATTAGATGAAAGACAATGGATACTTATGAGGAAGAGTATAACGATATAGATAGAAGGGCAGCATTTTCTTAGGAACCAGGGTACCAATCACATGGGTTGTATGGCATCAAAATGCACAGAGGACGAGAAAATAAATTATGATATTGATTATTGTGATTCTGAAGACGAGGTAGAATTGGGTTGTTTTCCTGAGAATAATCGAGAAAGACGCTGTTGTGTTGAGGAGAATGAGGGAATGACAGGACCAGCTTTTGAAGGTCCCCTCTTTCCTTCTTTGCTTGTTGTTTTGTATGTGAACACTCTGAGGGAACGAAACATTGGATTGATTGATTCGAAACTGTTTTCTATTAAGTTTCACGGATCCTGTCACTGCGTAAGGCTTTGTAGATGAAGACATTTGTAAATAATCTTTTATTCACAAATACATCTTAAACATATCTAGAATTCTAGCAGCTTAGGTTTATGGGATGTGTACAATGTGGATGTGTCACATATTATACATATTTCAACATGCATTTGAACTTGGATTTGTTAAGAGGTGTTGTGTTTTACAATAAACAGTTCATCTTTCTCTTTATAATACATCTGTAAACATGTCCAGGTCGCCATCTCTCCTCAACAGTGTAGATAAAACAAGGCCTGATACCAGTCGCCCAGTTTTTGTGAGTGACTTTCCACAAGAATTGAGGAATGCTGTTCGAGAGGATATCTCTGTCCCAAACACTGGTAATTCTTTTATTCCTCCTATTTGCAAATAATTTATATACGTGTTGCATGTTAAGGACAGGTTCACGATTCACTCTTTGGCAGATGAGTCTAGAGTTTGTGGTGGAATGGATCCGAATACTGGATTGTCCTGGATGATTCATGGCAGCAAGATCTTTGTGTGGAGTCATCTTCAACCTCAATCAGCGGAAAGTTTTAGGGTTTTGCATATTCCTTCAACACTTTGCACATCTGACAATAGTAAAATTGATGTCAAGCATGGTGACAATTGGCTCGTGTGTATGGTGAATCTACAAGAACAAACAAAAGCAGGGAGTGCCAAGTTCTCTGAAAAATGCATGGGTGCATCATTGGTTATGTGTAGTAAAAGATCTCTTGCAATGATCTATTGGCCGAATGTATTTTCTGAACAGGGAAATACACCCTTATTTAGGTTCAATTCCCTGGATAAACCAAGCATGCTCAAGTCTATGGTAGCTTCTCAGTACAGAATTGGGGATATTCAGTATTGTGTGTGTATAGCCTGTGAATCTAATGGAAGATTATGGCGGTTTGATTGTAGTTCTGTTGAAATTTCTCAAGAACTTATCCCAAGAGATGTGGATCTCAACTCTTCACAAAGTGAGATTCTTCAGTCATCGAATGTCAATCACAGATTTAGTGTTAACTCGGTTGCATGGGTGCACAATGAAGATGATATTAAGGAAGGTCGGAGAGCACTTCTTCTAACAGCTTCTGGGTTAGAATGCTGGTATATTGAGATTGATTCAGAGCGGCATGTTTCTCTGGCATGGACGTTCGATCTTCTTGCTGATTTGGAGGAATCTAAAGTGTTTGTAGGTCAGAAAAAAGTTTATCTATTAGATTTCCAAGTAGATCTGGCGAAAGAAAAGCTAAAGCTACTCTTTGCATCATATTCCATGGACAAAATCACCGGTTCAAGTGATATGCAGTATTGTCTTGCCACATACTCGTATGGTATCAATTCTGCTCAAAGAGAAGGTGGCATTGATGTTATCTTACCTAAAGCTCGTGTTGAAGATGAAGAGGTTTTATGTTCAATGCAGCTCCGAATAGGAGGGAAGCCTGAAGGCTCAGCCATGATATTATCTAATGATGGAACAGCCACAGTTGCCTACTTTATTGGAGGAACTGTAAGATTATATCAGTTTGAGCTGGCCTGGGATGTTGGTAAGGTAGTTGATGCTTGTGTTCTCTCGTCCTCTGAGGGCAATGAGGAAGGCTCGTGGCTAGTTCTGACTGAAAAAGCAGGGGTTTGGGCAATTCCTAGTAAAGCCATAGTACTTTGTGGAGTTGAACCGCCTGAAAAAACTTTATTACCGAAACATAATCATAATGAGGGAACTGGGGAAGAAGATCCACGCCATAGTGAGAAGCTGGAGAAAAGTGGCTTTGTGGCAGGGAGCGAGGCCCAGCAAATACAGGCTTTACATGATGAAGAAGCAGAGGCTTTGGTTGGGCAGCTATTCCAAGAGTATTTATCTTCTGGAAAGGTAGATTTTGTATTAGAGAAGCTTCAACAAGCTGGAGCTTTTGAGAGGGAAGGGAGTGAAAATGTGTTTTCTCTTGCAAGTAAAGCTCTGGTAGATACACTTGCTAAGCATTGGACTTCCAGCATGGCTACGAACATGGCTATGATGGCAGCAGTGTCTTCCCAACTCGCTGAGAAGCAGCACCGACATCAACAGTTTCTTCATTTCTTATTGTCATCAAAATCACTTGAAGAACTCAAAAAAAGACAGAGTATGTTCTTACTGTTGCATGTCTTTATTGTAAGGTATTTACATTATAACGAAACATCAATGATCTTGTAGCTATACAATTTATTATGTATGTGCATGACAAAAAAACTGTCTAATATAGGAAGTGCATTGCAACATATATTGGAACATGGAGAGAAACTATCGGCAATGCTTTGGCTTAGAGAAGTGCATAACACAGCAGTTAAAGCTCGTCTTCAGGCAGATTTGCCTGAACCAGGTGGAGGATTGTGGGACCTTGTACAACTTACAGGAGACAAAGCTCGTAGAAGCAATGTCATGCTTTTAGATAGAGACAAGGCAGAAGTTTTTTATAGTCGCGTGTCTGAACTAGAAGACCTCTTCTCTTGTGTTCATCTCCATATTGACCTTATAGTTTGTAGGGATCAACCTCTCCACACACAAGTGGAGAAGATATGTGAGATTTCATTTGCTTGCTCAAAAGCTCTCCAGACAGTGATGCACTACAGAGATACACAACAGAATTGGTATCCTTCCCCAGAGGGTTTGGTACCATGGTATTGCAAACCGAATGTTAGATCAGGGCTTTGGAAGCTTTGTACTCTTATCTTGGATTTGAAAGATGAGGCCTCTAGTTCCACACCATCACTAGTTCCAAAATTAGCGGACCATTTGGAAGAGCTTGTTGATCTTTTACTCGAATCTTATGCTGGGGCAATCACTGCCAAAGTAGAGCGTGAAGAAGAGTACAGAGGTTTACAAAAAGAGTATTGGAGTAGAAGGGACACACTTCTTGATGCCTTATATCAGAATGCGAAAACAGTTGCTGAGGCTGCAACTGAGGTGGGTGGAAAAGATGTGGTATGTTTTCTGATTGATCACATTAAGTCATAGTAGATGATTTAATTTTGGCTTTCTTTTTCTTTTAGAATGTCAGTAGTGCTGATGCAGAAGAGAAAAAGCTTGATGCAATAAAGAAATTGTATCCTCCGCTGGTATCTCTTGCAAGACGACATGCTGGCTATAAAACATTGTGGGATATTTGCACTGAACTGAACGATATAAACTGTTTGCGCAGCCTCATGGTATTTTTCTCTCCTTATTCTTGATTTCCACAAGTTGGTAGTATTCATATATATTGTCATGTTTGGCCACTGATGACTACCCCATACTTCTGCTAGGGTATTTTGGAAAATCGTGACTAATAAACACATGGTAACAATTTGGTTCAATTATCTTAAGTGATTGATTTGGTCATATTGGGGAGGCTGTGAGTGCACAACCTTCTAGATTGTGTATAGACGTATGGGCCTTCAAACTTCAGGATGGCTCATCCAACTTGGGGATATTCTTTTTTGAATTCCATTTTACTGTCACAAGCAGTAGGAACCACAATGTCATGACTTTCTTTCCCTTCTTATGATATGGTAGATGAGTGTGAACAAAAGATAGCTCTATGATGATGACCAAGGCATATAGGGGTGGAGTGTAGTCAATCTATCCTCGTTGCCATATGGTGTGCTTAACCCATATCCTCCTTACCATATGGCGTGCTCTTATATGCTAGCTGGCATGGCAACAGCATGCACGCCACAAGCTATTACACATCATCACCCCCTAGTCCAGACAATTACTGTGTGTTTGCAGTGGCACACCTAGACTTATCTTGTATAGGTGCAGTGATTCTAATCATATAATATCCCATTTGAAGTATCCATCCTTGTCCTCAATGATAAAGCTAGCAAATGCTTTCTGTAATTTACTCCCAAATTCTGATGTACCACAGTTTTTCTCTTGAATATTATTTGTGAACTTTACAGTTCAACAATATCCTCTTCCGTGGCATGTCCATTTAGTGGACGCTTCTTTGATCTATTACCATGGGACATGGGATGTATATCACATCCCATTAATCTAGCTTAAGGCAGCTGCCTATCTTCTTATGATTGCTTGTGAGCTACACCTCTTCAGGAGTAATTTAGGTAGTTTGGTAGGGTAGACTGAAATAATGGAAATTTTTTTTTTGCTTTGTCTTACTGATGACACACATGCCATAAACATATCTTCCAGCACTTGGTTAACCTATTTGTCTGTGGACTGATCTTAGAATGTGTTATGCTACAGAATTTCAATTTAGTATCTTGATTCGTAAACAAACTAGCCCTACCAAATAAGTATATTGTCTGAGACAATTTTTTAAGGTAAACCAAGAATTCTGAGTGCATATATCAGCCAGCCGTTTTCTAAATCTTACTGGTAATAAAGTGTGCCAATGAAGAAAAGAGCCCGCAACCAAATCCATGGACATTTGACACTTCTTATCTAGCATACACAAAGTTTGCCACTTGGCTCCGGGATAATGAGCTTGTCAGACATAGGTCTGGAAAGGAGTGCACATTGGGCCACCAAGAGTGATGCTTATAATACTAGAGTTCTCTTCACAAGTGCTGTTCTGGTTATCCCCTGAAAGCAACTTGAACTTGTTGAACACATGTTTACCTTTCTCTGGGGCATGTTTTCTGCAACTGACAACTTTCAGGGTAGCATTCCCATGAAATAACTGCCGTAAAATGCATTCTCCGTTTGGTTAGCCTCATGTTACTCATCCTGAACAGATACATCTGTTTTTTTGATGGCTCACTTTTGCCTATACTAGAAAAGCCAAGGTGAAGTATTGGTCACTACATATTTTTCTCACTATCATACTCAATGTCCACTTTCTATTATAGTAGAACTCATTTGATAAAAAAAAGCATGGCGAAGCATCAAGCACTACATCATTTTTCACTATCATACCAAATTTCCGTATGGAACTCTGGCATCATTTGCACCCATCTATCTTGGTTGCCCTGTAGTTGAGTGTATGTTCAGTTTGGAGAGGGACAGGGAAGTACTTAAGAGTGTATGGTCGATTTGGAGAGGGACAGGGAAGTACGTAAGAGTGTGTGGTCGGTTTGGAGAGGGAGAGGGAGAGGGAGAGGGAGAGGTGAGCATTGTATGCAGAAAGGAATATCACTATGTTGATGATGAAGGCACTTAGAGGCCTGATCTTAGGTCTTGAATCACCCTTTGTGAATGAGCCTTAAGTTGTGGAGGGACCCTTAAGTTTTCGTGGGCACTGGATCGTTACATGCCTGCAGGGTGTCCTGACTGTGATTCTCTTCTTGAATTTCATATTACCCTGCATATTGTTCCCTATTTCTTGCATGACATGCACGATCATTCTGCAAAGTCTTTTTATACATTGCTCCCAAAGAGAGCCTGTTTTTGATCCATGAAGAGGAGTGTGGAAGAAATCAAGGGTTTTCCATTTTTCTGCAGCACGAAAGTATGGGTTTGAAAGAAGGGAGATTTAGCAACTTCGTTTTTGAGCAATGCCATAAGAATAGGCATTATGCCAAACTCTTACGTTTGGGGGAAGAATTCAGAGATGAACTCTCTCTATTTCTTCAGAACCACAAGGATCTGCTCTGGCTTCATGAACTCTACATGCAGCAATTCACTCTTGCATCAAGCACATTGCGTTGGTTAGCTCTTTCAAAGGAGCCAGGTGCACGAGTTACAGTTGATTCTATTCAAGAGCGTTTAAAACCTTCTTGTAAGGTTGGGAAGTTGAATTTAAGTTACAGAAAGAGGCTTCTGAACTTGGCAAAGCTATCTGCTCTAGCAGGTTTGAACATCTGTCGTGCATTTCAATTTAGAGAAAATATTTGTTTCCTCCATTGATGTGTTTTAAATGTATCCTATTTATGACAGGTGGTGAAGGAGTTTCCAGTATCAAAACCATTGGCATCAACGCTGATATTGAGTTGATTTCTATCCAGGTAGGTCCTTCAGGATATCGAGGTGGATGTCTGAATTTCATAATATGGTTTGGATGTCTGATAAATGTGTTGTGTGATCAATCTGCAGGAGGAAGCTTATACTGCAGGGCTGGTAGAAGAGGGGGATGTGTTAACACCCAGACAGCTCGTGGAGGTGTGCTTAAGTAGCGGAAAGAAAGATTTGATACTGCGTGCCTTTGATGTTTTTGCTTGGGGGGGAGATGTATTTCGACGATGTAATAAGAGTCTTCTGGAGCATGCTTGGTTGGTAGCTGCTTCACAAGATGACTGGGTTATGATGAGGCAAGTATCGGAAAGAGATGGCTGGAGCGATGATCAGTACCTAGAAGCATTGCAGAATACGGCTTTGTATCTTGCGTCAAAACGTTGCTATGGCGAATATTCCGAATGCCTGGGTGGTACATTTGAGGAACTTCTGCCTTTGTTACATGAGGAAATAGAGCAAGAGCTAGATTTTCCCGGTAAAGAGAGAGATAAGCCAAGTGTTGAGACGACATTGATGCAACATCCAGATTATGCTGAAGCAGGGGAAGCAATGGTTGCTGCCCTTCGGATGGGGAAATGCACAGTTGACGTTTACGAGAAGGATTTGAACGATGTTATGGAAGTATGAACAACGGCCACATTGTGTTATATAATCGTTTTCAGGATTTTCAAGAAGGTAAAATTTTCAGCTTGGTCCCGGGTGCATTGCATGTTGAACATCACAGATCCTTGCCTTTTTAATGGCGACACTTTATGCAAAGATTTAGCCATGATGTCCTATGGGTGAAACAGACTCGGATATTTCAAAGTCTAAAAGAGCCCAAGCTTACATATCAAGAACAGTCGGATGTAAAAGGAGAGGAATGACCTCCGAAAAGCAAAAATTGTAGGTAGTGAGCTCTTCCATCTTCTTTTTGCTGCATCCTAGGTTGGTGACAGTGATGGTGAATCCGGTACTGGTGTCTGTAAATCAAGAAGGTGACAAAGATAGTGATCACAAGGAAAGCTTTTTTAAAGATTTGTCTCATTTACAATCAGCATCAACAATAGTAAGAAGTATCATCAAGGAGTTGCAGAACTTGGGTCATTATCCTTGCCAATACGAAGTCAATCACCATTATCAGCGCAGGGATTACAGAAGATGAAGGAAAGGAAGAAGCTAATGGGCTAGCCTTGGTATCTCAATCTGTTAAAATTTGATCAAGTAAAGGGTCTTAAACTACCTACTTATATCGGATTGCAATGCTGTAAGGCTGCCAAAGAAAGGCTTATACCTCTAAAAGGCTCGCAAATCTTATGAAAGCTTAGGATAGAGAAAATGTGGAGGCTCGATGAAAAAAAAAGGAAGGGATTAATTTGATGTAGATGAGCTTTTGGTCTTCCATGTCATATCCCAAGGCTGATTGTAAGTTTGTCTCAGCATGCAATGTGATTGTAATAGATAGGAGTTTAATACTTCAACCTCTAGACTGGGTATTTTGAGAATCATTACAATGGATTATGATTGAAAGTTAAGATGTTCCAAGTATAGATGTTTAGATAGAAATTTTAACATTTTTAAGACATCTATGATGTTGTGCTGAAGGCTGTGTAACAGACATGAGATGTTGTGGAGTGGATCATATGAAAGCGCCGAAGATCTCCAGGTTCATGGTCAGTACCACCAAACAAAAGCCTTTATAAAGGTAGAGTTGACCTTGTTGCTTCACCTTTCAAAGTGGATCGATCGATCATATGAAAGCTTTCTGGTACAAGATTTTATTGGCTGAATAAATAAAAATCTCAGGATTTGCAAACCTTATTTTGAGCAGGAAGGAAGCAGAGCTGAAAGCCAGCCATGTCGGGAGGCATATGTCTTCTTCTTTCCAAGCTCAGAGCTCAGACTGTAAGAAAGCCACCTCATACTTAACAATATCTATATGACAGGGGGGATTGATTCTCTGCAGAATTATCGAAGCCTCTGAAGCCATTGATTGTGCTTTAGCTTTACAACAGGGGGAGGAATCAATCAGCTTCTCCCAAAACCCTAAACTGGGAATGGATCAGAAGATCTTGGCTTCGGAGCTCTTGTTGTGCAGCCAATGCTCGAATGCGGCGTTGACGAAGTCGAAGTAGGCTCCATGGAGAGTGAGCGAGCCGGCTTGCACCGCCTTCTTCACGAACCGATACGTCATGCAGTTTGATAGAGATACGTTCACCGATTCCTTCAAAAATGCATTCCAAAAATGAGTCAAGATTATCTATCTATCTATCAATTAATCTTGCAATCAATCTATCAGTTTATCGATCAATCTTGCAATCACTCTATCAGTCTATCGATCAATCTTGCAATCACTCTATCAGTCTATCTATCAATCTTGCAATCACTCTATCAGTCTATCTATCTATCTATCTATCTATCTATATATACCAGTCAAGTCACATTATGTACATGCATTTAGATGAGTCCTCTCTCATTTTCTTTCGTGACAAGCACTGATTGACTCCCGATTCTCGCCAAAAATGGCTACAAAAGAGAAAGCAATAAGAAAGCCATCTAGAACCTCTACAATTGAAGTGAAGTTTAGGGCTTTAGGGTTTTTTAGGGTTTTAGGGTTTTAAGGAAGTCACCTTCACACAACAGGTCCATTGCTCTTCACTGTCGGCGACCCGGCATTTGGCTTTGGCTGTTCGCGAGGCCTTCTCCGCCACCACGATCCAATCCTCAATATGCTCACTGTTCATCACAGCAATTTCAACAAAGGTGAGAAAGAGAGAGAGAGAGAGAGAGGATTTGGCACCGAAATTTCATGTAAAAGCAAAGAACAACTCCTCATCATCAACCCTAATCCTAAAAGAAATCCCTAGTTTTGATCTATCTGATCAGTGTTTTGCAAGTCGCTAGCTGCCCTCCTTCCAAACCCTAAACCCTAATAATAAACCCTAAATCCGGTTCTTCATCTCTTAGAGATTTCAATTCGAACGAACGAATCAATGAATCAATGAATCAATGAAGAAATGAATGAACGAACGAATGAATGAATGAATGAATGAGAGCTGCCCAATCAACAAACACCCCCCTCTAACAAACCCTAAATCCGGTGATCTTCATCCCTTGAAGATTTCAATTTGATTACATGAATGAATGAATGAATGAATGAATTGAATGAATGAATGGCTGAGAGTTGCCCAAATCCTTGATCCAACAAACCCCCCTCCAATTAAGGCAAGCCCTAAACCCTAGTAAACCCTAAATCCGTTGAATCTTCATCCCTTAAAGATTTTCAATTTGATTAAATGAATGAATGAATGGCTGACAGTTGCCTAGCCCTTGATCTACAAAACCCCTCCAATTAAACCCTAGTAAACCCTAAATCCGTTGAATCTTCATCCCTTAAAGATTTTCAATTTGATTAAATGAATGAATGAATGGCTGACAGTTGCCTAGCCCTTGATCTACAAAACCCCTCCAATTAAACCCTAGTAAACCCTAAATCCGTTGAATCTTCATCCCTTAAAGATTTTTAATTTGATTAAATGAATGAATGAATGAATGAATGAATGAATGAATGAATGAATGAATGAATGAATGAATGAATGAATGAATGAATGGCTGAGATTTGCCTAGCCCTTGATCTACAACCCCCCTCCAATTAAGGCCCTCCTAGCAAGCCCATAAACCCTAAATCCGGTGCTCTTCATCCCTTAAAGCTTCCAATTCGATTAAATGAATGAAGGAATGAATGGCTGAGAGTTGCCCAACCATTGATCAACAAATCCCGTCAAGCCCTAAACCCTAATAAACCCTAAATCCGGTGAATCTTCATCCCTTAAAGATTTCAATTTGATTAAATGAATGAGCGAATGAACGAATGGCTGAGAGTTACCCAATCATTGAGCAAAAACCCCTCTCCAACTAAGGCCCTCCTAGCAAACCCTAAACCCTAATAAACCCTAAATCCGGTGAATCTTTACCCCTTAAAGATTTCAATTTGGTTGATTGATTGAATGAATGAATGAATGAATGGCTGAGAGTTTTTGCCCAATCATTCATCAACAAACCCCCTGCAATTAAGGCCCTCTTAAGCAAGTCCTAAACCCTAATGAAAAAAAACCCTAAATTTCACAGATGGTGAGAGAGAGAGAGAGAGCAAAACCTGAATTTGGTGGCAGTGGGGTCGAGCAGGTCCATGGAGAGGAGGGCCTTGATCCCACCGCAGCGGCTGTGCCCAATGACCATGAGATGGTGTACCTTGAGCTGAACAACCGCGTACTCGATGGCCGAGCCCACCGATGTGTTAATAAGGCTACTCTGAACAGGAAATTTTCCATCAGATCAACATCATCATCATCATTATCATCATTATCATCATTATCATTCTTGTTGTTGTTGTTCTTGTTTGTTGTTGTTGTTCTTCTTCTTCTTCTTGTTTGTTGTTGTTGTTGTTGTTCTTCTTCTTCTTCTTCTTGTTTGTTGTTTTTTTTGTTGTTGTTCTTCTTCTTGTTTGTTGTTGTTGTTGTTGTTCTTCTTCTTCTTCTTCTTGTTTTTTGTTGCTGCTGCTGCTGCTGTTGTTGTTGTTCTTCTTCTTCTTTTTCAATCATCATCATCAGCATCATCATCATCATCATCCTTCTTCTTCTTCTCCTTCTCCTTCTTCTTCTTTTTCATCACAACAACATTGGATCCATTCATTCAGAAAGCCATTGCTGGCTGCTCAGGGATGTTGGGGAGCTGGACCCAATGAGAGGAATCTCGAATCTTTTTTCGATTCACACGACGATCCATCGATCGATCATTCGGAAACCCCATCGCTGGCTGCTCAGGGATATTTCGGAGCTCCGAATGAGAGGAATCCGAATCTGGTGGATTCGATTCCCGACTACTAGGCTTCGCACACAGTACAAGAAAGAGTTCACGACTTACATCGGCAGGTGGAACGAGGCTCGCGATGTTGCGCACGACGAATGCGTCCCCGAAGTTCAAGCCGAGGCTGAGCGCAGGATCGACTCGCGAGTCCGAGCACGCGATTATCATGAACTGCCACGATTTCTCGATCAGCGAATTGCAAATCAAAGGGCAAGAAGTAGGTCGGATTCCGACAGGAGACGAGAATGATGCTTTGGAAGAAAGAAAAGAAGATCTGATGGAGGAATGCAGAGAAATGCAGTGGTGGTGATGAAGAAGGAAGTTCCCAGCTAGAGGAGGAGAAGAAGAAGAAGAGGAAGAAGAAGAAGAAGAAGAAGAAGAAGAAGAAGAAGAAATCCACCTAATCCTGATATGAATCTGAATGATGATGATGATGATGATGATGATGATAGTGGTTCCCACCTTGAATCTCTGATACAGACATGCAGATCACATACCTTGGGCTGTTGGGATTGTGCTAGAGCCTTGAACAATCCTTGCTCTTTCCTGCAAAACATCAGCCAAATTCATGACATTATCTATCTGTCTATCTATCTATCTCTTCATCAGATGATTCAGCAGTTACACCACAAAACCCAGTAACTAAGCTGAATCAATTTCACATGATTGTTTCCATGATCTCCACACACAAACCCTAATCAAGCCCACGAGTTCTGACCCACAAACAAGGGCTTAGTTTAATACGCCTCGGTCCAAATTGAAAGGAAATCTTATGCCCAAGAAGCATGGATCTGAATGCAGATCGGAGATTTTGGCAGAGAATTTACTTGAAGTAGGCCTTGAATTCCTGGAAGCCCGTCTTCATCCTTCCCATCGGATCCTTGTCCTCCTCCTCCTCTTTCCCTTCTCTTTTATAACTTGCTTCTCCAGGCCTGATAGGTCGCACACCTGTTGTGCTCAGATCCTTGCTTATCTGCTCCACCCTCTGAGCCGCCATGGATTCAAGCTCTGGCTCTTTCCTATCATCAGATTCAAGACAAACCATGTACATGATCATTCGGACCCAAAAAACGATTTGAATTATGATCAGCTACCATTTGTTCCATCATAAGGCTCTGGATTGTCTTTACGACTCGATCCATGAAATTTCAGCATAGTACAAATCCAGGTAGCAATGGCTGCTTAGTTCTTACTTCACTAGATTCTGGAGCGCTTCAATGGCTTCCTGGAGGCGTTGAGTGGCCATTGCAGATCTGTATGCTTGAGAATCCTGAGAATCAATGGCAGATCAGAGATTATTTCAGTAAACATTGTGAGATCTGAGAGAGGAAAAGAGATTCAGCAAAAAACTTCAAGAGATCAATACCAATGGTGCAGCTGGAAATCGCAGAAACGTTGCAGCTGATGCAGGATCTGATGTGGGTAATATTAATCACAGGAATGATCTGATGAGGCCCTAAAGCACCGCGTAAGAATCGAGTAATCAAGGATTAGATTTTGATCCGGGGGGGGGGGGGATTAAGAATTTTGATCTCCAAGGGGCAATTAAGGATTTGATTATTCAGGATTTGATTTCCGCAGGGTGATTAAGGATTTTTTACTTTCAAGGGGCAATTAAGGGCTTGATTAAGGATGTCCAGAGGGTGATTAAGGGTTCTTGTGAAATCCTAAGGGGAAATTCGGGGCTTGATTTCAAAGGGATAACTAAATTGAGCGTTCAATGTTTAGGGGATGAATTGTCAGGCTATTTGATTAAGGAATGATTAACAAAGGGATAACTAAATTAAGCATTCAATGTTTAGGGGATGAATTGTGAGGCTATTTGATTAAGGAATGATTAAGGGGGTGATTGAGGGTTAATTAGAGGCCGATCAAGGATCGGCGTAAAGCTAGCGGTTAGGCAATGGGATGATGATTTGATTAAAGGGTAGTTAGGGATTCGATTAAGGGGGGTGAAGGGCTCGATTAACGGGCGATTAAGCGAGGAATGATTGATTAGAATGTGAAGCTAATCAGGTCTAAATCGTGGGTGAGAATCGTATGTGGAATATAATGCAATGCCCACGAGGATCTTGTTTGGAGATTTAAAAAAAAAACCCTAAATTTTTATGAAGACTTGTGGGGATCTTGTTTGAAAAAAAAGAAGGAACAAATGACTTCTCTCTTTGAGAAGGTCTAAAAGTCAAAATGGGTGTTGAAAGATCTTTTTTCACATTCAATATTGTATTTCCAGTTTCCAGTTTCGATCCCACGATCATCTCTGGGCCTGAGATGTCGCAGACAGCGCAGTGAGCATGTGCATGTTCCGCGTGTAGCTCGAAGCCAACACAATTAGTTGAAGGGCTTTGATTTGGGGTTAATTAATGCGAAATATAGGATTGATTCTCGATTCGAAGCTAATTAAGTACACGATTAAGTAGCAAAAACAATGCGGGTTTGTGTGTGTGTGTGTGTGTGTGTGGAGGATTTTGATTGAGATCAGAGGGAAGAAACTAGACAATAGATTTGTATAAGAGGGGATAACTAAGGATAATTATGCGATCACTTGTTGCTAATATGAGGCTAATGACGCATATAATCAATTTAAGTAGTGGAACTTGATTAAGAGAGTAGTGTTAAGCGCAAGGCAAATTGTATTATCGATCTGTTATGGAGAAAGCAGCAACCTAAAGTTTACATTTTAAGCTCTGAAGCTGGTTCACTTATATGAATGGGGTAGTTAACGAGAAACTGATTTTACTGCCAGATTCTCCGATCAGTATATTGTAGCCGCATTGTCAGCTCGAATGAAGCCAACAATCTAAGTATACAAGCTCATACACCAACAAAACTCCACTCACAATATTCACCACAGTTGGCCGAGGATCAACGATTCAGTGATACCAAACCTTTTCCATGATCATAAGGGATGCAACTATCATTCGATACATACCCTTTCGGAGCTACTGATTCATAATCAGCCATTGAATAGATAGAGCCATTTGGGACCATTATATCAGACTTCATGAAGCAATGCGTTCGAAAGTGCCTCTTGAACCCAGTTGCTCATCTTTTTCTAATTGTCCTCTAATATTGCTCATCGGTAGCGTTAATAAATTCGTAATCTCTCATCGATATGCTCCAACCTTTCTTAAGGGTTAAGAAATCGAGACTTTATTCTCGTTTTTATTCTTGTTCAACTATTTCCGGTTCAATGCCAGTCTTGATTAAATACTTAAACAACATTTTTGCTCTATTATGTACATACCGATTCTGTATTTTGCTTGTTTTTATTTTCCTCGTATTTATGACAAAATAGATTTCTGTTGCATTCCTGACAAAAAGCCTTTCTAAAACTTATTGGTTATATATTCCAATGAAGGATTTCTTCTGTAAGTTTGTGTTACACGAAAATATTGTTCGTTAGTAGAAAATTGGCCCAACAGTTACAAAAGGTATGTCTGATTAAAATCCATTTTAATGCTTGTTATTGAAAACAATGCATCTAGCTCTGTTGCAATCCACGATCTGGTCGCAAAATTTCTACTACAACTCTAGATTTCAAATAAGTTTGCAAGAACTCTACAAAAAAGAAACAAGATTGTAATGAAGTTAATTTTGTGTTTGTACACATTCGAGTGAGAAACCATATGATAAAGAAGTATGTAAGCAAAACCCATTTTTACTTGCTGATAAAGATAGGATTTGAACAAATGTTTTGCACTGATTGGACTCTCACAAACCGCTTCTGATCTCATTGATATTAAGTGTAACTAACTTAATCGACAACTAAATGCTTTGTCTTATTAAAGCCAAATCATTAAGGTGCCTTGCCCATGAGCGGACCCTTTGCTCTGTTACTGTACTGTTATATAATTTTGGCCATAATCAAGTTGATCCAAATGAAGTCTTATGTGATGGATCAGTTCCATGAAACAAAGCCTTATGTGATAGATGTGTATATATGTTGGAAAGAAGGCACATATTTCCTCTTTGATTAGCCCATACATAGCTTACAATCAACAAAATTAACACCACTAGCCAAGTTATGTTCTGCCCATGGTCACACCACAACCACCCCTAGCCTCTTCTATCGAGTATTCCAAATTTCGATTCGATTTGTCTCTTTTTGTCTAGCAACTATGTTAATCCATCTCAAGGCCATTCGATCCGCTTTGTCTCTTTTGTCTAGCAACTATGTTAATCCATCTCAAGGCCGTTCGATCCGATTTGTCTCTTTCGTCTAGCAACTATGTTAATCCATTTGAAGGCCATTCGATCCGATTTGTCTCTTTTGTCTAGCAACTATGTTAATCCATCTCATGGCCATTCGATCCGATTTGTCTCTTTTGTCTAGCAACTATGTTAATCCATCTCAAGGCCATTCGATCCAATTTGTCTCTTTTGTCTAGCAACTATGTTAATCCATCTCATGTGGCCTTTGAGAGTTCTCTACAATAACTAATGATAAGATCTTGTAACAGAAAAAAAAAAAAAGACAAGAGAAATGCTTAAGATCTAAGGTGTATTCCAGAATTGAACAATAGGGGGGAAAATGGGTTTCAGAGAGACATACCAACTTTCTGGTTCAATATAAAAGGCCTTCAAATCTATGGAAATATGCAGCTTGAAGACAGCTGGACGACAAATGCTCTCATCAAAAGGGCCTTGATTGCCTGCTTATAGAGGTTGTTGATCTGTAAGCGCCAGGCCTTTCTTCCGGTTTCTGCTTAGAGCAACCCATGGCGAGGTGGTGAGCTGTTGGGCGAGCTTGTTTTGCAAAGAGAGCTCACTGAAAATCGTGGAGAAAGACTGGTTTGGGAAGATTCAAGACCCAAGAGATCATGGAGGCTTCCTGTTCGGGGAAGATTCCAAGATGCAGCATATCAGAAGCATCCTGTTTGGGGGAGATTCAAGATGCAGTAGATAAGGTTCAAGATGCAGTCAACTGAGAGTATCAAGCTTCACAAGCAGAACTTGCTGTCCGGGCCTTTCCCTATGCAATATTGCTCACCTGCTAACTCCAACCTTCCATCCATCTCCGAGAAACGAGAACATGAAGCAACCGAGCAATCCCCGTACCAGATGAGAAGAAGGTATTTGCATCCGCATCCTCCTCTGAGCGTGACTTCGAGAATCCATCTGCTCCTCCCATCGCCATTCTTGCTTCTCATGGGTCATCTATGTTAGCTCTATGATGAACCTTAACAACTTGGTAGTTAAGGCTATGCTAGCTCTATGATGATGATGATGATGATAATGAGCTTTTGAATGTTAATTAAGGCTTCTGCAGATAGTTAGTTGATCTCCAGATTTCAAGCTGTGGGGTGCTTGGCTTTTGTGGAAAGGGATTTATTTTCCCAACCAGTTTTTGCAGCATTTGAAATTGCATTTCAATCATCCCAAAATGATACAATGGTAGTTAAGGCTATGCCGGCTCTATGACGATGATAAGCTTTTGAATGTTAATTAATGATTCTGCATATAGTTAGTAGAACTCCATATTTCAAACTGTGGGGTGCTTGGCTTTTGTGGAAAGGGATTTATTTTCCCTACCAGTTTTTGCAGCATTTGAAATTGCATTTCAATCATCCCAAAATGACAGAATGGGTTCTTGGAACCATTACATGGATGCGTCAATAGAGGGGAGATTTTCTAATCTCCGTTGTGAATACGAAAGATTATCTACTTTCCTTTAGGCAAAGTAACAGTTCTTTGAGGAAAACCACTTGGAATTTGGAGTGACCTTAAAGTACAAAAATTTGAGGACAGTTTTCTAGGATCACGTTCATGAGGACAGTTTTCTAGGATCATGTTCATGAGGACGGTTTTCTAGGATCATGTTCATCATGGGATTATTCAAGCCTAAACCTTGAATGAATATATATGTATATATATACACATATGAGAATGAAATATCAAAGACCATTACTTGAGACTTGAGCCCCTGATCTGAAATTGTGAAGGGAGTGTTAAAAACGCATTATAAATATGATTCTTTGGATCAAATTTTTGGGACACATCTACAAGGCGATGAGTCCAGAAGTGTTTGCGAATACCAATTCATTGTGAATTTTATAAGCTTAACATATGGAAGCCCTACTTTCTTTGGTTCCAGCCCATTCATTCTGCTATCCTTGCATGTGCTGATTGCATCAGGAAAGATTGCCCTCGTCATCTATGAGACAAATGTCAATGTTCTTGTTATGTGGAACCTAAGGCCTTCTATACATTTAGCTTTAATCGGTCTAATCTCTTTCACAGACTTTAGAGATGAAAAAAATCCAGTTCATTTGTGTTGTCGGTCACTGTTTTCATTGACATTCTTGTTCTCTCACATGAATAGTAAGTCGATTGACAGCTGTTTTAACCTTGAAATCCTACATCCTGAGGTCTTTGCTCTATTAACTTGATCTCATAATCCAAAACCTAAATAAATCTTTTTATTTCTTCTGATGCCTTGACGAGAAAATGGGGGAAGGGTGTACTAGGACAATGGCATCCAATTTACCTGTAGTTTTTGCCCACTCATTCATTCTTCTATCATCTATTTCTGATCAAATCCACTCAATAAATCATCATCCAAATTCGGTCTTTGCTACAAAGGTTGTTGAGCTACCTCATACAAGCCTTATCTTAAACAATCTTGCTGCAGGATCCAAACCAATTGAATGCCCACAGCTTATGCAAATCCCGCTTATCAAATTACAAAGTTACTTCTCGAAATTCCTTTCTTCAAGCAATCATTATCTTCTTGGTAGTTTATAGACAAACCCATTTTGTGCATCCTTCTTTATGATTTGTGGGTTTCTAATTACTGGAGGTTTCCCATTAATCATGTACCAAAAGAATGGTTCTAAGTTTTACGTTAGGCATATTTGGAAAATAACCGTGAACAAGGTAGAGCTCTACTCTATTATGTATGGATTTGCATTTGGAGGACTTAATCTGGGAACAATTCAAATCGCTGATCATCATTATTGAAAAAATCACACGGTACCTGGCTCCCTGCTTTTTGGCCTTGGTGCCCGTGGTGTTCTCTTTTCTATGGGAATTATATTCTTGTTTTGCGATTTCAGAAGCTGCAAGCGAATCATCGTTGAAGTAGTTAAATTATACAAAGGCTTTCTTGTTTTAAGATGAAATTAAAAACCAACATGATTAGAAGAGTTTTGTAACCAAAAATTAATCTAAACCACAGGATTCAACCACTGCAACCATCAGGAGTCCAAAAATACCAAGGAATACTCAAAGTTGATTACTTAGTATTGAATTCACAAGATAAGGTTGACTGGGAGAGCTATCGTTCATGAGGCTTTTATCAAACTTTCATGTCCGACAAACAAGAGGAGAATCAATCCTGCATCAAATGAAAGAATCTGTTTTCCTGTTTCATATGTAAGGAAGAATAATTTGCCTATTTGAGATCCTCAATTTTTTGTAATAATTGCTTCAAATGCTAGGACTTACCTCCTGATGCGCCAACATTGACCATAAACCAACCGAAAGTGCAAATCCGTCCACAATGAGAAATTGTAAGTTACCATGGATTCACAAAGATATATATACTCTATTTTTGCAACTTGAAAATCTTTGAACTGCATAAGAAGAAATTTAATGAGATCTCATGGGTAGACTATAGTACATTTTCTGTACACGTAATGATAGCAAGTCCAAGGACACTGCACTTTCTTTCTTCTCGGCTAGATACAAGTATGATTTCTCTACATCTTGAGTACAGGTCGGAGATGAGTGCCATACAAATTACTGCCATGAACTTATACTCCTCTCATGGAGATTACAGCGGAGCACATGTTCGTTTCTCAATCATTTGAATGAGATAAAATGCCTCGTCTTCAAGGCATAGAAATCATTCACATTAAGCTTTTTATATGTTCACTCTTATACATGCTTTACCAGAGTAGAAACTGATGGATGGATTCCCCCGCTGATATATCAGACTACGTAGGTGGAAATCTTAGAGCCGAATACACTATGGAACATTACATCAACACTGGAAGCAGCTTGAGACCGAAAGGTTCAACATGGAGATGTATTTGAGAGGTCTATGAACATACGGATGTTAACCTCGGTGATTTTTCCTTTGGATCGTTCAGCTGATCCTGATTCAACAGGAGTCAATGCCTGTACACTAATGGGCTGCACTATTAATCTTCCAATCTCTGCACCTGCCGCTTGACATTTCACATCAATGCCCAACTGTTCATTGCCTGCTGCCTGAGAAGTGGAGGAAGCACCGTTAGCATCGTCCATAGCTTTCGATGCATGTATGATTAAAGTTCTCGCCTTTGCTACCTCTACAATCCTCATGTCATTGTTTCCAGAGACATCTGGAACCATAATTAGCTGGTTATTGCCGCCAGATGGATCCATCCCAACCGCTGATCCGTTAAGCGATTGTAGCGAAAGAGTTGTGCTGGGCAACTTGGCCCTCTTTTCAAAATTTTCTTTGATTGGAGTATCCCCACCATGAAGCGCCCGTTTGCTGCCTACCTTTGCAATCATCTGAGGCTGTCTAGGTGTTTTCCCTTGTGCCTCAACATTCCCCCTTTGATTCAACAATGCTGTCGGCGATACCTTTGTCGATATATCTGGCAATGTTTTTAGCCTTTCGCCATAATTATCTGTATCCTTGGGCTTGGGTAGGGTGAAATCCCTACTGCCAGCCTTACCAGTCTTCTCTTGTATTGTTAAGCACGTGTCCGGGTTCCGGCAGGTATACCTCGGTTGCAATAAACTCGACTTGCTTGAGTTGTTGAAATAGCGAAACTTCACATACATATTAGAGTTGCAATGAGGACAAAGAGGACGATAGTTCTTGTAGTGGAGTAGGAGGTTCTTCTGCATTCTATCATCCAGAGTAGAGAGGCTCTCTCCATTGGGAATATTCCGTGTAGCCACAATATATTCAATAAATGCTTTATCATCAACCAATATTGGATCATCGACCTTGAGCGAGGTATTAGCTACAGACGACTTTGAGAACTGGGAAATCCCTAGTGTTTCAGTGCCTGTGGGGGACAGATTGTTTACGTGCATGGATTGCATTTGAGATGGAGGCATAGTATCTTCCAATGCCTCTGCTCCAGTGTCATGAAGAAGCCCTTCAGGTGTAATAGCAAGGTTAGAGCTGTTAATTCTACCAGAATCACACATTTCTGGTACTCCCGTGAGATGTTGAGGGGTAAATCTACCATATAATTCCCCTTTTGTGTTTGATTTCATTGCATGTTCCGAACTCTCGGATGCAATAAGTTGTGCTTCCACCTCTGGTAATGGTGTACTCGGCGTCTTTTTTGCCCTTGGTAGAGAACCGTTCATCATCATTACTGATGGATCGGGGGCTTCAACTCGGGAAGTTGACTTCATCGAACGAAGATGAGACACTTTTGTTACATTGATGTTACTTTCCGTTGAATTCCCTTGAGGTACTTGGGAATGCTGAATCAAAGGCACAACATGAATGTCTCCTCGCGAGACTAATGATTCAGGATCCTTTTCAAAGGACATGGAAACTGGACGAGCTGCAGCGACTTTCATCTCGCTCAGTATCGCACCATCAGCTATAATTGCGCTTATATTTCCATTAGTCGAGGTTTGTGGAATTGCGAGCTTACCTGAATTTATATTACCATTAGCAGCTTCTAGAATGGGCACCTTACCAGTAACAGCCTTTCGGCATGACGAGCAACTCTTTATGTGTTGGGCATCAGCTTTGGGAGGTTTCTCTTTTGATGATCGAGGTCGCCAGCTAGGGTTTGCAATGCGAAATTGTCTAAGAATTTCAGGGCCAAGAGCACATGCAGGGATGAGGATGTGGCTCAGCTTTTCCATACTATCCATGCCTGAACTTTCTATGAGCGCTTGCAAGGCCTGCTCTTGTTTCAACATTTTTCTCCTGGATAACCTAGAACAATAGAACACAAATGATATATTAACCTCTGAGGAATAGAACTTACAGAAATTCACCATTTGAGTTAATGATTAGCTTTCAGAAAAAGGTAAAAAGCTCTGTAGATTCAATAACCATAAAGCTCACAGATACTCAACAATAATATTTCTGTCACAAACGATCAGGAAACTCAGGCTAAACAGGGAAATGGAATTCGGCATGGTGATGATTGACTGTGAGTGCATCCAATTCTTGAAGAAATCTACAAATCCAATAATGATGATGAGCAGGAAACTTACTATACACAAACAACATCTCCAGGAACTCAGAATAAAAAATTTCACGTGAGTTCACAAACTACCGATACTTATGGGCAGAAACACAAGCCAAATAGGGACAAACGAATCAGAAGCTTGCATATATTCACGAGAACCATCCATAATTGGCGTGTATCCAATTTGAATTAAAAGAGGTGAAATTCTAAGAGAACAATGAAATGCATCTGAAACTTAAGCTGATTCGCGCTGCACCTATAAGGAACTTGCAAAGGTTCACAGATACATCCATTGAGAGCGTCAAACAGTACGAGCTCATGTAAAAACAAAAGCTTCTACAACCATCACAAGATTATGGAAATAAATGATTAAAAAATGAACAGGAAATACACGACGGAGTCTCGTGCATCAAAAAATGTGTCAGGGTTTCACGAAATACATCCAACGATAATCAGCAATAATGAGCGTAAATGGAGAACGGAATCATAAAAACGTGCAGAAATTTGTTACGAACATCACAAATTTCACTAAGAGAACATACAAAAAGTACAATTTTACAGCACAGCAATTCAACTGGAGCAAAGTCAACATGAAAACAGACGCTCTCAGCTGTCAATAAACTGCGACACATCAGAAACTTGCAGAAGGTCATCATCTCCTCCGTTGCAAATAAACAGAAAATACAGTTACAGCTCTGACAAAACAAAATCTTCAAGAGCTTTCACAACATATCCATTAAGAACGTGGGAGCATAGCCTTACCCTGTGTTTCTGAAGGCTATCCCGAAGTTCCCAGCAGATCAGGGCATCTGATTGCCACTAAAATGAGCAGAAA
This sequence comes from Azolla pinnata, assembly GCA_037176905.1. NCBI lineage: Eukaryota > Viridiplantae > Streptophyta > Polypodiopsida > Salviniales > Salviniaceae > Azolla > Azolla pinnata. The sequence continues at coordinate 44,502 of JBBBWG010015223.1, forward strand.
CGGCAAGGATGAGCGCTGCTTCGAGGAAGAAGGCAGAAATTACGGGAGAGCCAGAAGCTCGTGTGACGGGAAAAAAACAAGGCGAGGAGTCAAAAACCGTACTTGGTATGTAGAGATCGGAGCGGCGGCAGCGAGTGCGTATCCAAATCATTTCGGAGAAGTCCATGGAAGGGAGCGGAACATTCCGCGTTCTTGGAAGCGGGAGTGAAACGCGAGGGCGGGAATCGTTGGGCCTGAGGGAAGCTCGAAACGGCTAGCTCATCGTGCCGATGCTGCTTGGCTCCATTGAGGCAGGAAATGGCGGAAGGAGGCCGCACGGCCTGCTGCTGCTGCTTCGGGCTGGGAATTGAGGAACGATTCGGGGGGAAACGGAAGGGGAATGCAGAGATTGGAGGAGGAGGCGGCGATGGAATCTCTGAGGCAGAAGCGATGGCGAGAGAAGGGAAAGGAAAGCAAAGAAAGGCAGAAAGAAAGAAAGGAAGAAAGGAAGAAAATGGAGAGATCGGATCGAGCAAGAAAATGGAGAAAACGCAGCGACCAAAAAAAACAAAAACCAAAAAAGCAAAGCGCGGAGAAGAAGCCCAAAACAACAAAAAAAAAAAAACACGATGGCTTTTTTCCCTTCGTCTGCCCTTGCTGGATTTTTATTGTTTTTTATCGTTTTGATTGTTATTACTATTAGGTATTTGATGATTGTCATTAGTATTTTGATCAATGGCAACTTTAGTATTTGATTGTTGTCATTAGTATTTGATTAATGACAAGATTAGGATTTGATGATTGTCATTGGTATTTGATGAATGATAGCATTGGTGTTTGATGGTTGTCATTAGTATTTGATGATTGACAACATTATATTTGATTATTGTCATTAGTATTTGATTATTTTCATTGGTATTTGATGATTGTCAGTAGTATTTGATTAATGACAACCTTAGTATTTGATTATTGTCATTAGTATTCGATGATTATCATTCGTGTTTGATTAATGACAACATTAGTATTTGATTATTGTCATTAGTATTTGATGATTGTCATTAGTATCTGATTAATGACAATCATGAGTATTTGATTATTATCATTAGTATTTGATGATTTGTCATTAGTATCTGATTAATGACAATAATTAGTATTTGATTATTGCTATTAGCATTACTATGTAATTAACAGTATGGAGAATTACCGAATTAAAAAACTTACAAATTTGTTAACCTCATTTTAATTCCTGATCGCTTCTCGCTGATCGATTCCTTGCATTTTAACACTGACATAATAATAATAATAATAAGGATCTTGATTGTAGTAACCTTATGCTGGTGTTAAATTGATGATCGATGAATTCCTGATCGCTCCTCGCTAATCCGTTCGTTGCATTTTTAACGCCCAACATCAATACTAGTGATTGTAGCAGTAGTGACGTTATGCTGGTGCTAAATTGTTGTTTGATGAATTCCTGATCGACAATAGGAATGATAATCATAATAATAACCTTGTGCTGGTGTTGAATTGTTGATCGATGCGTTCCCGACTACTTGGTCGATGAATTCCTAGTCGCTTCTCACTCATCGATTCGTTGCATTTTAACACCGACATAATAATGATAATGATAATTACACCAATAACCTTATGCTGGTGTTAAATTGCGGATCGATGAATTCTTTTATCGCTTCTCGCGAATCGATTCATTGCATTTTAACACAGGCATAATAATAATAACGATAATCACAGTAATAACCTTGTGCTGGTGTCAAACTTGTTGATCGATGAACTCCTGATCGCTTCGTCGCTAACCGCTGCTATCCATATCTTCCTAATCGCTTCCATCTATCTCTTCTCGTGCTCATTCGACTTTCAGGATCTTCCTGCTACTCTTTGCCGATTGTTTCCTACTTCTCACAACTGAATCTGCGAATCGATTTCGCTTGCCGCATTCGATCAACAGAAGCTCGCGATTCCGAAACTCGACTTAATTCGGCGTGAATCAGCTGATTGGGCGTGAATCGGACAGAACGGGCCGTTAAAAATCTGTGATTAAGAAGAGTCTGCTAATAAAATTAAGGATTAGTGATTCTTAATTTTGAGCGGGCGTTAAAAAATGTAATTAACAAATTTGTCAGGCGTTTTCTTCATAGTTTTTTCCCTTATTGTTATTATATATTTATTTATTACTATTATTCTGCTCTTTTTCCTTTTCCTGCTTTTTTTTGCCCCGGGAAAAAGCAAACGCAAAACGGGATTTTGTCTTTTACTTTGCTTTTTCTGCCTGCTTTTTGTTTTTTTTGGCCCCTGTTCTTTTTGCCAGCTTTTTTTTTTTGTTTTTTTTTGGTGCCCTTTTTTCCATTTCTTTTTCTTCTTTCTTTTGATCTTTCATGTCTTTGTCTTTTTTTCCCTCTTTTTCTAAGCGCCCTGAAAACCCTAATCACGAGAACCCTAAAAACCCTAATCATGAGAACCCTGAAAACCCTAATCACGAGAACCCTAAAACCCTAAAACCCTAAAACCCTAATCACGATAACCCTAAAGCCCTGAAAACCCTAATCACATGAAGCCTAAAGCCTTGAAAACCCTAATCACATGAAGCCTAAAGCCTTGAAAACCCTAATCACGAGAACCCTAAACCCCTGAAACCCTAAACCCTAAACACCTAATCACGAGAACCCTAAAGCCTTGAAAACCCTAATCACAAGAACCCTAAACCCCAGAAAACCCTAATTATGTGAACCCTAAACCCCTGAAACCCTAATCACATGTACCCTAAAGCCCCGAAAACCCTAATCACGAGAGCCATAAACCCCCGAAAACCCTAATCACGAGAACCCTAAAGCCCTAAAATCCTAATCACGAGAACCCAAAGGCCCTAAAACCCTAATCACGAGAACCCTAAAGCTTTGAAAAACCCTAATCACAAGAACCCTAAACCCCTGAAAACCCTAATTGCATGAACCCTAAACCCCTGAAACCCTAATGACATGAACCCTAAAGCCCCGAAAACCCTCATCACGAGAGCCCTAAACCCCTGAAAACCCTAATCACGAGAACCCCAAAGCCCTAAAACCCTAAAATCCTAAACACCTAATCACGAGAGCCCTAATCCCCTGAAACCCTAATCACGAGAAGCCGAAAACCCGATCGATTTGCTCTGGCCATAATCCGACCATGGCCCGTCATCGTATCTTGGGGGCAGGTACCGAAGACAAGCGAATTATTAGGGTTTTGCTCCTTGATGCTAATTTATTAGGGTTTCGATGGGAGCTAATTATCAGTGTCCAATACCATGATGATGCGGATGTCGTTCCAAACCCTAAATTTCAAGCCCAAGGGCTCCCTTCCTAAACGCCGAAGTCCTATGGGCCAAAATCGGATGATACGAACAAAGAAAAATTCACAGAAAGCGAGATGCAATCTGGTCTTCACAGAATGCAGAGAGCGTCGAGCAAAAACTCTTCTGTCAGTATGGAGAGAAATCGTGAGCACTCTACGAGGACAATATGTAGCTACAGAAGGAATATCAGAATCGGCAGTAAAAAAGACTTTTGCTATTTCATTGTTCTTGGGATAAAAACATCTTTTATACACGAAACGATACTCGAATTGTCTATAGCAGTATAAACCACCTCCTTGGCTCTTTTGTTACGCAGAGGCTAAACAAATGATGATTGGTCTCTAGTATGCTTGTTTTCCTAGTAAGTCCCCAGTGAATTGTATCACTTGATA
>JBBBWG010015223.1:48315-58970 GCA_037176905.1 Azolla pinnata
GTCTATAGCAGTATAAACCACCTCCTTGGCTCTTTTGTTACGCCGAGGCTAAACAAATGATGATTGGTCTCTAGTATGCTTGTTTTCCTAGTAAGTCCCCAGTGAATTGTATCACTTGATATCAGGCCTATTCGTATAGCAGTTTGACATTATTCAATACTAATGAAAGGATCTTTATATATATATAAAAGAAAACCGATTCCATTCTTGGGATAAAAACATCTTTTATACATGAAAAGATACTCGAATTGTCTATAGCAGTATAAACCACCTCCTTGGCTCTTTTGTTACGCCGAGGCTAAACAAATGATGATTGGTCTCTAGTATTCTTGTTTTCCTAGTAAGTCACCAATGAATTGTATCGCCTGACATCAGGCCTATTCGTATAGCAGTTTGACATTATTCAATACTAATGAAAGGATCTTTATATATATATATATATAAAAGAAAACCGATTCCATTCTATTCTCTCTAATCTTTCGACGAGGAAGCGATCTGATTCAACACTCCATATCATCCCGATTCCTCGCCCCCTTGCTCGTTCTTCTTCTCTGTTTCACCTCCGGGAGTTTCTTTTTCTGTGACGATGCTCTTGTTCACGCGTATAGCGCCCCCACGAAAGAAAGAGCCACCAAACCAAAGGGGCATTTCTCCCATCCGATTTTTCGACGAACGTTGCTTTCTCCCGAAAACGCGACGGGTTTCCTACCGAGAAGAAGAAAAAAAAAGACTAAGCAAAAGGTGCCCGACAAATCCGGATTAAAGCAGAAGAAAGCAGAAGCAGAAGTAGAAGAAGAAGAAGCTTCCTTTATGGCAACCACCCAACACCCCCACCACCTAAAGGAAAGCAAATCAAGCTCTAAGAACAGAAGAAGAAGAAAGAAGCGTCGAATGCAGGCTATTAATGGTCGCGTTTCACATTGTCTGTTGGATTGGCCACTTTCGTAATAAGCCCAAAAAAAGGCTTGCCCTAGCTTGGCAAGAAGAAGAAGAAGAAGAAAACGATGATGATGATGATGATGATGATGATGATGATGATGGTGATACTGAAGAAGAAGAAGAAGATTGATGATGATACTGAAGAAGAAGAAGATTGATGATGATACTGAAGAAGAAGAAGATTGATGATGATACTGAAGAAGAAGAAGAAGAAGAAGAAGAAGAAGAAGAAGAGAGGAAAGAGCCAAGAATCGAATCGCTCGACGACAAGGGGACGAGAGAAAATCACCGCTCGGTGATGAGTGAAATTTGTCAGCATCGAAGGCTTTATATCGACATGCTTCTGCTTTATCCTCTTCCCTTGTTCCCCAGAGTAAACGCTTTTTTTTTCCGGTGGTTTTGTCGGTTACGTAGGGGCAAATCGTAAGGTTTAGGATGCTTTAGGGTTTAGGATTTAGGGTTTAGGGTTTAGGGTTTAGGGTTTAGGGTTTAGGGTTTAGGGTTTAGGGTTGCCCATCCATTTCGTGGTTGGTTGCACTCCCCCTTCAGTTTTGCTTTTCGGGGCAAATAATTGGTGTGCTTGCTTACCTGCTCATCTGCGCAGATTCGAGCTCTTCACACCTTCTACATTTAGCGATTCTTCCTGACCATGCCTTATGCACATTGCTACTATCTATGGGTAGGAATAAGCATTTTCTTAGATTGCTCTACTCACCTCGGTTGTGTGAGTGAGTGAGTGAGTCTGTGGTTGGCTATGGCATCGAAACGAGGACACATTTCTAGTGGTACACGTGCCTTTTGGTACAGCGATCGATGAGAAATGTCCAACGTGTAAGTCTATATCTTGCTTGGTTGTTACATTGATATAGATGATTATATATATCAAACTGTGGGGATCATTAACTAGAAATGTTTTGTCACCTTTTCAATTAGTTTTATTAAAGGTGGTCAAACTTTATCAGCCCCATCATTTAGGATTGCGTTCGATCATCTTAGGCATTTAGACATGTGGTATAGTTGGAGCTTGAGAAATGTTTCCTTATTTGATGAGCTTGCTAGAGTATCTCTACAAACATGTAAGAGAAAAGGGAAGTTAATTCGGCAGTTTTTTGCGCTTCATTGTATCCATGCTGAAGTTCTTCTGCATATACATACACAAACACACGCATAGAACGCAACATTCGCAAGCTTCTGGTTATGCAAACATGAATGCCGAATGTGTGCGAATGTTATGTGTTTTTCTTTTCTTTCCTTTTTTTGTTGTTGGAGAAACAATCACACATTTTTTTCTTTCTTTCATAAACATCCATTTAGATTCCTTAAAATCGAAATCTTTCATTAAGTTATTTACCATTTCTTCCGGTCTGAAACATACTTTTGGTGATTTATCAATCTCGAGCACTCGAAGGAATGATTCTCGATTGCATCTTGCAGCATGCGAAACCAACCCTGCATCCTTTTCCTTTTTCTCGGAAAAATTAATTGATATTCCTCAACATTTTAAACCTTTCGTTAAAATTTACCGTTCCGAAACATGCTTTTCGTGATTCATCAATCTCGAACGCTCGAAGAAATCGTTCTCGATTGCATCTTGCAGCTTGCAAAGAGTATGGTTCGTTCAACGTATACGCGCACATAACATACATACATACATACACATGCATACACATACATATGTGCATCCATGCACATCCAAGATGTACATATGCATGCATGTATGTATGTGTGTGTGTATGTACGTACGTATGTATGTGCGTATGTATATACGTATATAGATACGTATGGATATACGTATGTATGTATGCACGTATGTATGCTTTTCCGTATTTGTTGCAGCTCTGGCTGCCTGGCTATGGCGCAACAGACGCAGAACGACGGTATGCTCCTCCTGCAGAAGGAGGAAACGACTCGTTTGAACTCCTTCAAACATGGCAAAGACCAGATTCTCCCCTTCTTTCCCTCTCTTCGGTAAGCGCAGCGTTTACTATTTAAGAGATAGATTTTCGATTCTGCATTGTAATCCTGGGGAAGAAGCGGGTGCATGTAGATGGGCTCGCGGTTTGGGAATTGTAGGGGAAAGGAATTCTTGTGAGCAAGTGTGGAGTTTCTGCCCCGAAAATGCAAAGGACAAGGAGTTCATCCAGATGCGTAGGTTTTATAGCCGTCCTCATGGGATCAAATATGATCTAGAGGAGTAGCAAGGAACGTTTTCAAACAGAATTGCTCTTCTACAACCTGAACCGTGAGTCTATCTAATAGACATTGTTGTCACATAGAGAATCATGATGGTTGGTGCAAAGGCAGTCAAATAGATTGTGACATGTGGAAGCATTCAGTTTTCTGAAGGTATAAACTGTAATAGTTGGGATAGCACACCTTGCCAAGGGTCCAATACCTCATCGTATGTCAAAGAGGATAGGAGATAACTTGAATTGCAGTGATAGTCTGGATTGTAGATATGTGGGCGTGAGTGTTTTATTGAGTTTGGTGAAGCAGTTTTTTGCTGGGTGTGAGATGTCTGGTGCAGTGTTTATGCTTGATTTATTCCAAGCTGGACTACATTGGCATTTCTAATCCAACTAGCCTTAATACCATGGATCAAAACGTCCAAATTATGTCCTCATTTGGTATATCCATGATGAATTGGAGTCGGAAATACTTCTCCACGTCTTCACTTTCTTTTCATGCGATTCTAGGAATGTAAGCACAGTTAGGGGCCACTTGCTTTTTATTCTAAAGGTAGAAACTTTTTTTGAACTCAAAATCGCTAGACTTGTTTTAAACTCACAAGTATAAACGAGACTTTATGCATGGATAGGAGTCACAATCTCACATGGGTTGAGAAAGAGGTGAGAAATGGAACAAATACAGTATCAATGCATGGAAAGCTGATTGAAAAGCATGATAAGGTTCGAAAATAGTAAAGAAATTTTCACATTTGTAGTGTCACTGAAGGATTGTGCGAGGAAGAAGGACCTCCATAGAGGCTATATGCTACATGCGGAAATTCTAGAAAGGGGGTTACTTGAGAGAAACCCTTATCTAGCAAGTAGTTTAATCAGTATGTATGCTAAATGTGATTCACTCCCGAAAGCGCAAGAGGTACTGGAAGATCTTCCTGTTCGAGATACGGTGTCTTGGAATGCGCTCATTTCTGGATACACCCAACAGGGGAGAGATCATGAAGCACTGAGCTGTTTTGACTGGATGCAAAATGAGGGCCTGCCACCAGATGCCGTCACTTTCACCTGCATCTTGAAGGCATGTGGCAGCATAAGAGATGTAGATAAAGGCAAACAAATCCATAATGAGATGATAAAGAGAAGCTGGATGGAGAAAGACATTGTACTTGGCACTGCATTAGTGGACATGTATGCAAAATGTGGCTTGCATGAAAAGGCTGAAGAAGTGCTTAAAGAACTTCCCATTCGAGATGTCGTCTCTTGGTCAGCAATAATTGCAGGATATGCCGAACACGGCCAATATCAGAAAGCATTGAACAGTTTTGAGCAGATGCAGAGCGAACACCTGTTTCCAGATGGGGTCACTTTTATTTGCATTTTGAAAGTTTGTGGTACCACAAGGGCTGTAGAAAAGGGCAAACAAATTCATGAAGAGATATTGAGCAGGGGCTTGTTGGATAAGGATGTTGTGCTTGGCAATGCTTTGGTAGATATGTACGTAAAATGTGGTCTGCTTGCGAAGGCACAAGAAGTTCTTGAAGAGCTTCATATCCGAGATATAGTTTCCTGGAATACACTACTTTCAGGGTATGCTGAACAAGGACAAGGCCATGAACCCTTCGTTTGTTTGAAGAGGATGCAAAGTGAGGGTCTTTCTCCAGATGCTGTTACTTTCACTTGCATCTTGAAGGCTTGTGGCAGGTTAGGGACTGTAGATATGGGCATACAAGTTCACGAGGAGATTGTAAGTAGGGACATGCTTAAAGATGATGTCGTGCTTGGAAATGCATTGGTGGATATGTATGCTAAATGTGGTATTATGGAAAAGGCACAACGAGTGCTTGAAGAACTTCCGATTCAAAATATAGTTGTTTGGAATACTTTAATTGGAGGATATGCCCAGCAAGGACAATACAATGAAGCACTAGAATGTTTCAACCAGCTGCAAAGGAAGGGTCTTACTCCAGATGCAGTCACCTTCCTTAGCTTTCTGAAAGCTGTTGGCAGTGCAAGAGCTTTAGACAAAGGCAAGGAAATCCATGAAGAGATCGTCAATAGGGGTTTTTTGACCAAGGATATTATTCTTGCGACGTCTTTGGTAGATATGTATGCCAAATGCGGTCTGTTTGTTAGAGCAGAGCAGGTTCTTAATGAGCTTCCGATAAAAAATGTAGTGACATGGAATGCTTTGATTGAAGGGTATGCTCAGTACGGACAAGGTGATGGAGCAATGAATTGTTACAACAAAATGATAAAAGAGGGCTTCGTACCAGATGTGATCACCTATGGCTCAGTATTAAAAGCTTGTGGCAACTCGAAATCTATTGATCATGGTAAACAAATTCATGACGAGATTATGAGGATGGGCTTGCTAAAGAGGGATGTTGCTCTCAATAATGCATTGGTGGATATGTACACAAAATGTGGTGCATTTGATAAAGCACAAGAGTTGCTTGAAGAGCTTCCAACTCGAGGTCTGGTGGCTTGGTCTACACTGATTACAGGGTATGCTCAACAAGGTAAAGGGTATGAAGCTTTGGAATGTGCTGAAAGGATGAGAAGGGAGGGATTATATCCAGATGCGACCACTTTTACAGGCATCTTGAAAGCATGTGGTGATGCAGGGGCTATAGAGAAGGGAAAAGAAATTCATGAAGAGATACTAAGTAATGGCTTACTGGATAAGGATGCGACACTGTGCAATGCTCTGTTGGATATGTACATCAAATGTGGGAATCCTGCTAAAGCTCAACAAGTTCTTCAAGAGCTCCCGGTTCGAAGTGTAGTGTCGTGGAATGTGTTGATTGGAGGTTATGCACAACAGCTCCAAAGTAATGAAGCATTGAATTGTTTGGAATGGATGGTTGAGGAGGGTCTTGTTCCAGATGCTATGACCTTCATTTGTGCCTTGAAGGCATGTGGCAACATCGGGGCTAAAGAAAAGGGCAAGCAAATTCATGATGAGATTTTATGTAGGGGCTTGTTAGAAAATGATATTGTGCTTGGCAATGCCTTAGTCGATATGTATGCCAAATGCCACATGGTTGCAAAAGCACGGCAAGTGCTTGAAGAGCTTCCAGTTCGGAATGTAATATCTTGGAACTCGCTTATAGCAGGCTATGCACAGCAAAGGCAAGGCTTTGAAGCAATGGATTGTTTCCGAAGGATGCAAACTGAGGGGTTATTGCCTGATGAAGTGACTCTTCTATGTATTCTAACTGCATGTAATCGATCGGGTCTATTGCATGTTGCCCAGATGCTCTTTTGCTGTATGACTAGAGACTATGGGATTACACCGAGTATAGAACACCACACCTGCATGGTGGTTGGTTTTGGATTTGCAGGACAGTTTGATAAGGCAATGTCAGTAATCGAGGCTATGCCTTTCTCAGACAATCCTACTGTCTGGCTTGCATTATTGGGTACCTGCAGAAAATGGGGAAATGTGAAGCTTGGGAAGGTGGCGTTTGATCGAGTGCTGCAACTAGATAAGACGTGGAGTGGAGCTTATGTGTTAATGGCCAGCATATACACCGGTGCTGGCTTGCATGAAGAGGCAGAAAAGCTTGAAGCGTTGATGTTGAGAAACGCCGCATGGAACAACAAGCAGGGAAATTTGATTGTGGCTTGATGCCAACAGATTTGGTTATGTGAATTCCCACTACTGATGCAATGGCCAAAAATCGGTCTTTTGTGTCAGTTACAGAAGGCTGATGAGAAATTTGTGACTGGCATTTGTGAACTTGCGTTGTATAGTGTTGTACTATATGCCTCTGTGGAAAGAGATGGTCGGAATTCACGCTCTCTATTTCAGTTAGTTCAGTACTGGGGATATGCTTTGTGTTACGGAAAAAGCTATAACCACTGAGCTTCATACAAGCAAATACAAAGCACAGCCAAGCGAGCAATGTTCGAAATACATGTTTGTTTAAGGGGAGCGAGAAGCTCATTACAATTGATCACAAGTTTATTGCTGAAAGCTAGTTGATGACATAGCTGATCAAAACGTTCGCCATAAAAAGTTGTCCTCGACACTTTACACCTTTCGGGTAACATGTTTTCCCATTTTCTCATCATCCATGGTAATACAAACTTAATGCACTTTTAATTTTTTTGTTTAGGTTCCGGAATGACTCTATTCTTCTTCCACAGTGAGAGCATTCATTTTTGTTTGCTCAAAAAACTTCCATTGTCGAAGGATGGATACACGAAGGTCAGACTACTCTGAACTAATGTGAGGCTTCAAAGTTAAATTCAATGGAAATGCTAAGAATCTGTGACTTAGCTCATAAATCTTCTTTCTCTGCTCTCATGATTCCAATACTAGTTCTGACATTGTTTTTGAGTTGCAAGGGCCAAATGCAGCTCACCTCTGAGTTTTGTCATAATGTCAGGCTCATTTTGTGGAGTTAAAGATGCTTGAAACCTTCCGGTCGCATCATAGCCCAAGACAAAATCAATAGCATTGATCTTAAGAGTGATAAGAAGGGATTAGAACTGATCCAAAGCCAGATGTTGGTCTGTAGTTAACAAAACAGAATGTATCAAACACAACTTGTAGTCGGTGTCAAGAGACATAAAATACGCATGATGCTCCACAAACAAGGCTCTTTGAGCACAGATAGCCTATAATGTCCTACTTCAGAATGATGAGCATACAACTAAAAAAAACACATCCAAATTTCAAAATAGCTATAAATCATACACACCATACAATCCTCAACTTGTAGTGTCCATTAATTACCATCATAATATTGGTATTACAACAGAAGAGACCCTTTCATTCAATGTACAACTATACTGTACTCAAACTCTTACTAGTTATTTATAATGCTTTTTGAACATTCCCCTTTGTGTCTTGGAGAAGAAAAGAATTTCCACAATATTCAACCCACGACCAAGGGATCCGATGTTAGCACGAGTTACAAAGTTCAGAAGATGTTAATAACCTGTTGTAACTTTGGCCGGGAGCTTCGCTCAGAAGCCGAAGATTTTAGCATTTAATCAGAACATATCTATGATGTTAGGATGCATTGGAGTATAGCACGAAACCTTTAAAATATTTAGCATACAGTTTGGAGTGAGGAGTTTACCTGGACATTGAATTGGAAGCATAATACTTTACCTGGCCTTCCATTCTCCTTGATAGCCTGCTTTACCATTATGTTATCCGATTTTTGCGGCTGATTCTCAACCTCCATAATGCAATCGCAGGAGCAATTCACGCAACTTGGATCGTTTGCTTCGGGTCGTAAGGCTTACATTGTAAAGCTGCACCGACTCCATACGACAGCCTTTCGTCTTTGTAGCTCGGCAACTGTCGTTTGCCAATGGGAGTCGGTAGGGATGCACGTGGATCCATCGCAGTGCTCACCCCGATCGATGCAAACAAGTCCTTGTAAGTTGCCAGATGCTTCTTCCGATGTGTATTCGCCTACAAGCATCAAGAGTTTCTAAAGGTTTGGCCATTGGACTCTGCGTGAACTCGAATCGAAACCCTAAAACCCATTCCTTACCATCAAATTGTCCACACTGCCTTTCCTGAAAGGTGGCTCCCACTCTGGATTCATGGTGCTGCTTCCTCGACCCTTCCTCGATGGAGCTCCGAGCTCATCACCTGATGAACCCCCCAAAGACAAGAACCTTTTCCTTGTGACATTGCTCTTCGATCTGGCGGCATTCCCATCGCCAGGTATCGCGATCTGTTTCTTCCCCGTCTTTCCTATTCCATCGAGCATACAAGCTCTCAAAGTTCGAGCACTGCCAGCTCTAATGCATGCTCTCCTCCTCTGTTACAGGCGCAGAGATCCATGACACATTGCCACCAAAAGCATGTTAAAGGTATTGTTGCAAATGCCATATCTGTTTCATATGCACTCGATCTTCGTTTCCGATTCCATTCCGAGATAAGCATCAATCACCCATTGTTTTCTTACCTGTATGTCGTTTCCCCAACAGATGAAGTCGCATCGGATCACGCTCGATCTATGGGCTTCATCTACATGGTCAGCTGTATCATGCGGGCGATAGATCTGCTCTCCATGGCAGCTCTCGCACAGCTTCCTGAGAAGCTTGGCCTAGAGCAGAAGCCAATGAAAGAACAGAATTTTATTTCACTATGGCAGTTTCCACCCCAGTAGATCATACATATATAAACATCATCATCATCATCATCATCATCATCATCATCATCATCATCATCATCAGAAACATCATCATCATCATCATCATCATCATCATCATCATCATCATCATCAGAAACATCATCATCATCATCATCATCAGAAGCATCATCATCAGAAGCATCGGAAGCATCGGAAGCATCAGAAGCATCAGAAGCATCAATGTCCATATAAAATGCCCATGTTCTGGATCAAGAGGTGTTCCGGAAAACGGTGCTCTGAGAGCGTTCTCAAGCAAAAGATTGTGAATTGGACTACCTTCGCACAGACTTGAGCAAGGTGTCAATTGGCAGATATAGCCCAAATGTCAACAAACATAGTTAACGCGTGAGAGCCCTAAACTCTAAACCCTAAACCCTAAACAGACGCAGGAGAAAGAGAAGTGTTCAAGGAGGAGGAGGTATGAAAGAGAACCTGGCGTGGCTTCACTGCATAGTCGACGATCTCGTAGAAACCAGTGCTGAGGGCATCGGCAGAAGTGCCGCTGTTGCTTCTGCTGCCGCGAGGGGGACAACGTTGCTCCTGGTGAAACTGCGCGGCCTTGTCCCTCCGAACGTTGGTCGATCTGACGGAGGATGATGCTATGGAGCTGCAATGCTGCTGCATCTGCATCTGCATCTGCATTTGCATCTGGATGGGAGCGATGGCGCTCCGAGATGCTTTCGCAATGCTTGCTGCAGAAACAAGTGGAGCCCAATGGAACCACGAGATTAGGGTTAGGGTTAGGGCAAGGGCTAGGGTTAGGGTTAGTGTTAGGGTTAGGATTGGGGATGGAGATTACAGAGAAATGGAAGCGATCTTTGCCGGGATCCCCAGCCTTTCTTCCCTTCTCCTTCTTCTTCTCTGCTTCCTGCTGGCCTCAGAGTGGGAATCAGGCGAAGCTTGTTAGGGTTTCCACTGCGGTCGCGGGCCGATCGATGGACAAAGCGCGTTTCGAACGCAGAAGAACAGGATCATCCGCCATATCCAAGAAGAAGAAGAAGAAGAAGAAGGAAGAACGAAGACGAAGAAGAAGAAGAAGAAGAAGAAGAACGAAGAAGACGACGACGAAGAAGAAGAGACGCTTCGTGAACATCTGTTTTTTTCTTTTTTTTTCTTTTTGGAAATTTTACCAAAAAATAAAAACGCCAGACAAAATTTAAATTTAAATTTTAACGCTAAACATTAGAGATTAGAGATTAGAGATTAGAGATTAGATATTATAAGAGTTTCACGCACGATTAATCGATCAACACCCGATCGATCGATCGTGAGCTCAATTGACATCGAGTTCGTTAATCGATCGACGCTGAAAACGATCGGTCGACGTGTGAATCGATCGATTAGACTCTGGAGTTACCAACCTCTGTTA
>JBBBWG010015223.1:65241-78392 GCA_037176905.1 Azolla pinnata
GGATGCATGCATGGATGGAGGATGCATGCATGGAGGATGGATGGATGGATGGGTGGGTGGATGGATGGATAGATGCATGCATGCATGCATGGAGGATGGATGGATGGGTGGATGAATGGGTGGATGGATGGATGGATGGATGGATGGATGGGTGGATGGATGGATGGATGGATGGATGGATGGATGGATGGATGGATGGATATGCGTGCGAGCCCATGTGGCGATTTAGTACATCGTTGGGGAGAAGTAGTAGCTATAGCTAACTTTAGAGCAAACCCTTTGAGGAACCTGCACCAACGAATGTATAGTTATATAGCTGTGTTTTGTTCCTTCTTTTTTTTCTCTCTTTTGGCGGTTTGCCTAACAGCAGCTATAGAATAGAGATAAGGTTGTTAGTTTGGCTCCAATGCATGATCATGTAGTTATACATATATATATATATGTATATAGACACACAGTGGAGCTAGCACATGGATTCCTTCTCCACCACATGATCTTGTGTAAAGAGGTTCCCATCCGGAGGTTTGGAAGGAGCATGAAAACAGCACGAAAGCTTTACGTCGAATCGAATAATAATAACGTTCTAGTAGGAGACGCATATTGCCGACTCTCGATCCATCGATCCATCGAGATCGACCAATCGCACGAGATGCCCCCTTCCCTCCCTTATTGTTTTTGCTTGGATCGCAAACAGAACCCCATCGAATCCCCCAACGCATTTCCAGAAGCTAGATTCGGGCCGTAGAACCCTGTTGTTGTTCTTCTTCTTCTTCTTACATGTGCGATTGCCCGTTCGAGAGCTTGAAAGCATGCATGCCGACCATGGACAAGACACTATAACCAGCAGTGCATGCATACAGACGCATCTCGTGCCGTGTGTGAAATCATCTCTTCCCACATGGCATGCTGTGAATGAATGGAACATACATACATCCTGTTTATCGAATCTAGTGAGCGAATCGGTTAGTGAACAGCGGCGAGAAGTAGGGGACCGATTAGTAAACAAAAAACAAAAATACCAGCAGGAGGATTACGAATCAAATGTACACGAGAAGAGATGCATTGGATGTAGTTCGTACGAGAAGCGATTAAGAACCAGAACGGAATCGATTCTAAGCGAGAGGCGATTAGAGGAAAACAGCGGGAAGTAAAATCGATTAACTTCGGTAATCCTACTACTAATCAATAATAAATACTACGCATCTAAATCATATTGCGAGAAAAAGAACCCCATTTAGTTTTTAAGTAAAAAAAATAAAAAAAAAATCTTCCAGTGCCTTGCGCTGCAAGTTTTAAAAAAAAAAGAAAAAACACTGGCAAAAAAGCGCGCCAAAAAAGCGCGCGGCACCGCGCCGCTGGCGTCATCGCCTGCCACGTGGCGGTCCGCGTCAGCGTCCGCGCGCCGGAATCAGCGCGCCGCCGCTTTTGCCGCCACTTTGTCGCGTACGGCCGTTTGAATAGTCAACGCCCGCGAAAATGAGAACCGCCAAAAAAAAAACCCCGCCAAAAAAATCATAGAGAAGTGAATTGTCACATATAAATAGCAATGGGACATCTGTACAGAAGATAGGTATACGTATATACGCGTAACGTACGTGTACATATACGTATATCGTACGTATATGAAGATTGAGAAATGCATGTGAAAGCGAAGCTGAACAAAAGTGCAGTTTCTGTGGTCAACGTCCAGACTCCCACCACCTGCATACATACAATAGTACATAGTACATAGATATCTATCTACTCATGTGTGTATGCATGTGTATGCATGCATGTATGTGTGCATGTATGTGTGTGTGTATGTGTGCGTATGTAACGCATGAGGCATGCGGCTCGCAAGTGGGCCGGCCGCCGGCCAGGTGTGAAACCGCCCGCCGCCCCCGGGGAACCGTCGTGTCTGTCCAACTTTACACTGTAGTCTTCCCGGCAGAAGCTCGTCGAATACGTGTCACCGCATGCTACGTATTTTAAAAGTATTTAGCAACGAGATCCTTTCATTATTCGGAATGCGTGCATTTCGATATGTTGTCTCTAAAATGGGTCAATTACGTTGAGCGTGCGTTAAGTTTGCTGAAAAATACGTCCGAATACGGCGTAGAAACTGCGCCGCATACGTGCTGAGTGCGTTAAAATACGTTAAAACCGTCGTACCGATCTTACATTGAATTGAGCCCCCCGCACGTCATCACTCGCTCGAATTCCCTCGTGTTGTTCGATTCCTCGGCATCGTTGAATTCCCCTTGCAAAACAAAATTTTCAAAGATCAGCACACAATCGGCCCTAGTCAAAATGAGTTTCCGATTGTCTGTGCGTACGTTTCACCTTACAAAGCGTCAAATACGTGCGAGTATTTGTAAACCGTATCGTACGTATAAAATACACATTCTCTTTTATTGTTATTATTATCAAACACGGCCCGTCGGTTTGCGCTGTTCCACATTCGGCTGCAACTTGCGCGCCAATCATCCTCTTCTTCTGTGGTCCTCTCCTCCTCCTCCTCCTCCTCGAGCTTCTGCTTCTGCTTCTGTTTCTGCTTCTGTAATCTGCTTCTGCTTCTTCTGCTTCCGATTCGGCTTCATTATGCACCGAATCGGGCCTAGCTATGAAGCTTATCTTCGGCGCACGCGCTCCACAAGTGTCCTAGTCCTGACCCAATCTCTCGTTCATGCGCCGTGGGAAACAGATCGAAGAATCCACGGGGGGGGGTTTAAGTTTCCCCGTGTCGAGTCAAATTTTTAAGCCGCAGTATCAGCGTCTCTCTCATTCTCGTCAGACCTTTCGTAATGTTTTCTTTCTTAATCCTCTGCCCATTTCTCTCGACGTCGAATTCCTTCCGCCAAGACCACAGTGCCCACAAAGCGCGCTTCGCGATCCTCTGTGACGTGCTTGCCTTATATCGCGGCAAATCAGACACGCCTTATCGCCTTAGATTGGCCTCTAAGAAGACGTTAATATATCGTTCTTATCGCCTTATCATCGGTGGGAGAGGGGCCCCTTGCACCACGTGAGCTCCAAGGGAATAACTCCTCTGTGGCTTTATCCACCTTCGAATCCCCACCGAAGAGCAACAATCATCGCTGGCGGTGATCAACGCCCGGTGATGAGAACTTATGATCTCGACCTGATCGAACGTGCGTGTGGTCGTAAATACTTGTAACTTCCTTGATCCCTTGAACGACCGAGAGTATTGGCCAGTCGGCTCGATATTTGTTTTCGCATTTTTTTTTACTTAATCTTCTGTGCGGTGTCTGTAAAATCCAGGGTCAGTGTTCCTGCTGTGACACGAAAGAATATCACAATACTCGGAAAGAAAACACCCGAGTCTCGTTCATTATCTGTCGAGTCGCGCAGAGTGCGATGATCCCCCGTGAGCACTCTGGAAAACCAAGGTACAGATCCTTTCGCTTCCACCGCTTTCCGAACGATATCACTGTGATTATCCACTGAAAGGTAGGGGGCTAAAACTCCGCGAGATCTTGGTCCCCACTAAACAACCTTCCCAATCAGGCCTCTGGCTCCTATCCGTTCTTTGAAGTTTTTTTTTTCTTTTTTTGTTGTTCTGTTGATTCGGGAGAAGAAAAGCAAATTGTTTTACGTGTTATATTGGTGCGAGGAATCTAACCAACCTACTCTACGCTGCCAAACCACATGAGACTGCCTCGATCCAGCTCTAGCCAGGGGAGGGGGGGGGGGCTTCTGTCGAATACACCGTCTCTAGCAAAACGTAAAATGGAAAAGGACCATCCCAGGAATCGATTCGAGAAGATATGCGCAAGGAAACACGCAAGCCCCGCAGGTACTTCGAGAATCGCCCTCCGAGAAATGGCAGTGAATCCACAAAAAAAGCCTTCTCGTAACAGAACAGAACAGAGTAGAACAGAGCAAAACAGAACAGAACAGAACAGAAAGAACGGAAACAGAACAAAACAGAACAAAACAGAACGGAAATAGAACAGAACAGATCTATATCGATCGTTCTGTACCGATCTATATCAATCTATAGAACAGAATAGAACAGAGCAGAACGGAACGTTCTGCACACGTTTATCTCTACATCGATCGATACCCCCCAGATTCGTACTCCAAATTTTTTTCTTAATCAACGCTTAATTCTTCCCTTTTCTTAATCCTTTTTTTAATCAACGCTTAATTATTCCCTGTTTTTTCTTAATCCTTTTCTTAATCAACGCTTAATTATTCCCTTTCTCGATGTGATTAAGTCAAATATCGTCTGCTTAACTAACTAACAGGCTCTTGATTAGAGGGTCAGTTATGGAGATTTCGAGAAAATTAGGGTTTCCCGCATTTCAGAAATTTAGGGTTTTAGGGTTTTGCTGCGCGTTCTTCTCTGTCGGTGTCTCGTCTCGCGTTCTCTCGTTGCAAGCCATGGATTCGAAGCGCGACACTGCAGAGCTGCAGCGACTCCTCGAGGTTAGTCTCTCCCTTCCTCTTCCTCCTGCCTCCTCGCTGTCTGGAAAATCTGTTTGAACCGCGCGCGCTCGCTCTTTGTCGCGACGGAGAAGTAATTAATGGCTTCTCGGAACAACTAATCCGATACGAAATGCTGCGGATTTAGCTTTCTTCGGATCCTTAACGCTATCAGAAAATGCGCCTTCTTCTCCATTCCGACGGCTGACGGAAGCTTGCTTTTTTATGACAAGGCGTATGTGCGTTTGAGGTGAGCAGCGATTTCCTCGTGGCTTTTGGAATCGCAGTTATGGTCATTTCGTAGATCTAGTATGTTGCAAAATGCCGTGTGTCACTATGTCGGGGGGTTCTTTTGAGGGTATGAATATCTGGCAATCGTCAGTGCGTTGCTAGACGTGATAGCTCGAAGTCTTTGCATGCTCTTTTACGTGCTGCATAAGCTTCGCATTCCTCAAATTGGTTTTTGGATCTGATTTGAGTTGCTTCAAGAAGGTATTTTCTCGAGGGATTCGGTATCCCTCACCACTGATTCTTTTGTATATGATGTAAAGTGTATACATTGGGAGGTTTTAGAGCTGCAATCTTGTGCCTTCTCGAAGGATTGAACGACATTAATAACGTATGCTTCCAGTCCATGTTGGGACTAAAACATTTGAAATGAAAATGAAATTTTGCATGTCAAATGTAGTCTGATATAGAAAAAACAATTCCTTTAGGTGCTCTCATGGCGGGGGGGGGGCTTTGCTAGTAAATTTAGTTGTGATGATGGCAAATGATAAATACAGTTTTTTAGCTATGCATGTACGTCAAACATCTGCACTGTTATTACAATGACATCCAGCAAGCAGGTGGATATAGAGAGAAGGTTTAGCACATTGCTTGTTGTAAGTTATGGTGGGATCTGGCATGCCATAATCATAATATTAACCTAGACTATTGCTTGATTTTTCCCTTTACTCAACATATGGCTTGTTTCAATTGTTTTCAGCAAGAAAAAGCAAGAGCAATGCTGAATGAACTGGTTGGCAAGTTGACGAGCGTCTGCTGGGATAAATGTATTGGAACCCCAGGTAGTAAGATTAGCTCAAGCGAATCTTCATGTCTTACCAACTGTGCTCAGCAGTTCATGGAGACAAGTGCATTGATTCTTCGGCGCTTCGGTGGTGCACCCCAGTGACGAAAGCATTTTATTGACACCTTCATTCGTAGCACATAGTAGAAGAGACTCTCAATCGTATGATCTCTTAACTTTTTTTTCTGAAACTCAAGGTCAAGCAAGACAAGTCATACTATATGTAACTTCTAATATTGAAATACATCATTTTTTTTGCTCTGGAGAAGGGATATACAGATTATATAGTCTCTCTTTCTTGCTTCGGTTTGATTGCAAGGGTGTTGGCTGAATGGTTTTGTGTCTGATCTAGCTAACATAGGGTTCGGCTTTGTTTTCAAATAAATCGATCCGGCCTTTTATACAGAGCTTCAACGTGTTTCTGATCAGCAGCCTTCTATTAAACTATTATTATCCTTACATAGTGTCTTTATGCCTAATGAGATGCACAGCTATCAAACCAAACGGAGGAAGTTACAATGTATCTTAGGAATAAGGTCAAATTGTTGTTTTGATTTCTTGATTCAGGTTAAATATTTTTAACTTTATGAGCTATGTGCCTCGCCGAACCATTTTCCTTCATTTGATTGAAGCTTGTTGTACATCTGAACCGGTGGTTTGTGCATGCTGGCAAAAGCTTCAAAGCTTTCTCAGGACTTTATTGCTGCAAGGTCTAAAAACTATACCTGTAGCAGTCATATTGGGGAAGATATTGCCGAGTCCTTCTGATCAGTCTACTCTTCACTTTTCGACGTTTTGTGCATTCAGTTACCGATTAGACTTTTCTGCTTTTACAAGCTGCGTGTGGCAGTTTTTGCTGATTGATTCTTCTCGAGTTCCCTTTCGGTTTCTGTTTGAACGTTCGAACCTTTCAGCGGCAAACTAACTACTTGGGAAAGTTTTGCTGATTCTGATGGTGATCTTAATCGATTTACTCCCGACTTTTATACAATGATCTCGTGTTGGGGTTTGTACCCACGACCTTCATCATGGCTGCAACTCACGCTGCGATCACACATGATCCCCACATACAGGGACTAGAAGAGGCGATGGCAAACTACGGAAATATAGACAAAGAGTGCATCCTTGATTGGCTTGACGATAGCGACGACCCTCTTCCTTCTACAGTGTCATTCTTTGGTGGGCAGGATTGTGATCCGTCGGTTTCCTGATTTATCGTTCTCTGCAGTTTTTAGATTTGATACACAAGCACGAAGCTCTCTTGGACGGAGAACATGCAGATTGATTGCGCTTCTGCTTCGATCGAGATTGTGCATTGGAAACGTTAGATTCGGGTTGTTGTCGAAGTCCGGAATCCGACTGTGCTTGTAAGCTCGAACCTTCGTGTTCTCGTAGTTTGTTCTCGGGGCGAGAACGAGATCTTCGCGGCTTCGGAGCTTCGATGAAGAAGCAAAGAAGGGCTAGATCAAAGGCCTTACATTCTATTTGCCGATTAGGTCATTGGAGTTGTTGGGCTTGGAGGAGAATCAAGCCCTGTCTTCAAGGTAAAGTCTGGCCTTTTTGGCCATGGAAGATCTGTGAATCGTGATGATTCATCGCAGGTTAGCTCGACATGGTCATGAAGTACTCACCGGATGTCTCGTTTGTGGCCTCGCTCAAGGCGTGTACCAAGAGTAAGGATATCCAGCGAGGAATCCGTTTGCATGAGGAGATCTTAAGAAGGGGTTTGCTTGAAAGGCGCAATCCTTATGTCGCTAGTGCTTTGATCAACATGTACGCGAAATGTGGTATGCTTGATAAAGCGAGATATGTTCTTGAAAAGCTCCCTGTTCGAGATATAGTCTCTTGGAATGCGCTAATGTCAGGATATGCTCACCACAGGCAGTGCCATGAAGTTATCAAATGTTTCGATCGCATCCAAAGGGAATTTCTTTCTCCGGACGTGGTTAGCTTTGTATGCGTTTTGAAGGCATGTGGTAGTACAAAAAACATAGAACGGGGCAAACAAATTCACGCTCTCATTGTCGAATCTGGTTTGCTAGAGAAACATGTTATACTGGGAAATGCTTTAGTGGATATGTATGCAAAGTGCGGTTTGCTGGAGAAATCGAACCATGTGTTAGAAGAGCTTCGTGTGCGAAATGTTGTAAGCTGGTCATCATTGATTGGTGGATATGTCCAACATGGCCGGGCTGAAGAAGCATTGATTTGTTTCGAAAGAATGCAAAATGAGGGATGCTATCCGGATGCCATCACTTTTAGTTCTATCTTGAAAGCGTGTGGTATGACGGGAGCCGTTTGTAAGGGCAGGGTCATTCACGAAGAGATCGTGAGCGGAGGGTTGTTAGAGAAGGACGTTGTCCTAGGAACTTCTTTGGTGGATATGTATGTGAAATGTGGCATGCTTGAAAAAGCACAAATGGTCCTCAAAGACCTTCATATTAGAAATGTCACTTCATGGAATGCATTGATTGCAGGATATGCTCAACAAGGGCAAGGTAATGAAGCTTTGACCTGTTTCGAGTATATGCAAAGCAAAGGTGCACTTTCTCCGGATGTGGTTACTTATACGTGTGCTTTGAAGGCTTGTGGTGGTGTAGGAGCTATAGACAAGGGCAAACAAATTCATGACGAGATTTTGTTTAGGAAATTCTTGGAAAAGGATACCACGCTTGGTAATGCACTGGTGGATATGTATGCCAAATGTGGTGCACTTGCGAAAGCACAGGAGGTTCTTGAAGAGCTTCCAATTCGAAACGTAATCTCCTGGAATGCACTAATTTCTGGGTACGCCCAAGGAGGTCAAGGTCTTGAATCATTGAATTGTTTCCAATGTATGCAAAGTGACGGATTGGCACCTGATGAGGTGACTTTCCAGTGTGTTCTACGAGCGTGCACTCATGCAGGATTATTCGATGAAGTCCAGTTGATGTTTGCAGACATGGTTAGAAATAATATCGTCATCCCCATCATAGAGCACCATCGCTGTGCGCTGGTTGTTTTGGGTGCTGCTGGGTATTTTGATGAAGTGGTATTCATGACTAAAGTGATGCCATCTTTGGATCATCCTTCAGTATGGCTTGCCGTTCTGAATGCTTGTAAAAAGTGGGGAAACACGAAGCTTGCAGGATTTGTCTTTAATCGAATAGCTTAATTCGACCAAAATTTTGCCAGTGTGCATGCCCTTATTGCTGACATTTGGGCTGCAGTTGGCATGAAAAGGAAGGTAGGAAATTTTGAATCCATGAAATTGGAGTGTGCGTAAGAAGACTCAATTATAAAGGTCTCAATTGCATTCACGAGGATTAGAAGAGATCCAATCCTGCAAAAGATGTTTGAAAAGCTGAGTATCTAGCATACTGCTTCTGTGAAAGAGCTGGTGGGGAAAGGTTTAACTCATGAAACTGAATACATAATGAAGCAGCTAGCCTTCAATGTAAAGGAAAGAGGCAGTGGGAAAGGTTGAACGCATGAAACCGAATGTGGAACGGAATAACAAGCTTCCCATGTAAAGGTTGCAGCATCAGATTTGAACATGTAAATGTGATGCCCAAACAATGGGCTGGTAAGTAAACCATAGATAGATCTGCAAAGAGAGGAAACTTCTGCCTTTGCCCTTCTCAGCCTGATGCCAGTAACTTCACTGGGTATAGCGTACTTGTAAGGCTTGGTGGAGAGCATATACATCAGAAGATCATATTTTCAACCCCTCCATATTGTAGGATGCAAAGATGGAGAAGGATCCATATTCTGCATTGACCCCGTATGTTTGTAGGATGCAAAGATGGAGAAGGATTTTCGCATCACCCTTGACAAGGGATTTGAATCAGCATGGTTAAAAACACTGTTAGTAAACAAAATAAGTAAATTTGATTCACTAGGCCATGATGATTCAAGAACAATGAATGTTTTTGGCTGCACATACAAGAACATTTGGCATTCTCGATGCATTTCTTGGTGTTTGTCAGAGTCCTACTTGTGGTTTTGAAGGAGAGATATTGAGCGTGAGACATGCTTTTATGTGGATCAACGCAGACATTCCGAATGATGCTGGGTATCTAAATGCAGCTAGAAAATGCCCCATGCGTCCTAGAGGAATACAAAACAAGCAATCTCTGCTCTTGAAGGAGTTTTCGTTGTTAAGTAACCTGCCTCTATAACCAAAATAGTGCTCCATGATCTGGAGGGACTTCTCCGAGTGTTTCCAATAGCTTTCAAGCACTCGAGAGAAATATTCCGGTGAAATGGGTGGGTTGCAAAGCACTGCAACCCATCAAGGTGAGGATGTACTCCTAATTCATTCTCTACAGCTCCTGCCATGTCCATATAATTTTTTACTGGTTGTGAAATTCTAGAGGCTTCATGTATGCCTTGTGTGTTGCTTGTGAGGAGGTCAATGCAGAAGGACAACGTTTCATGCTACCAAATCATAATATGTTGGTGTCGGAAAACTTCCAGAGGTTTTTGCTTGTAAATATATTCAATGTAAGGTTAACAAAGCTTAAAAATGAAAACCATGGATCTTTAAAGGTGAGCTCTGCCTAAAAAAGTCCAGTGATTCTGTCATAGCCAGGTAAATGTAGGGATCACTGAATGTGATGAAGACTGATCACATCTCGGTTCGTCCTACTCCTGATCCGCACACATTTTAGAACTAAATTTTGGCCTGAAAAATGACCTAAATTTGCAGCTGCATAAACTGAATTTGAACCCTGATGTTGTATTGTGACAGATTGGGCTTCATGTACAAAGACTCCATCGCATGCTATCAACTTGCAGAGGATTATGAGCTGCTTTTGCCCACGTATCAGAGGTAAGCCATGAAGTAATAATTACTGCTACTTTCAGAAGATTTCATGGTCCTTTTGTGTTACATATACACCTACCAATTTCTAGCATCTTCTCTCACTGATGTTTCTTCATGAAGCAGGAATGGAAAGACAACAGAATCCCCCCATATCCGACCGCAAGCGATTCCTTTGCATAAGAACCCACCAGGACAGCGAGAAACAAAACAGGGAGCTCACAAACAAAGTTTGCCTTCCCACAGAGCAGGTCAGCACAGCGTTAAACCTACCAAATTCTAGCGTATCTTTCTCTCGCCCATGTTTGTGTTTCTTTTCATGAAGCAGGAATTGGAAAGGCAACAAATTCCCCCATATCCAAGGACTAGAAGCTATTCCTTTGCATACCCCAGCATAACAAGCAAGAAACAGGGAGAGATCATGGAACAAAGTTGGCCCCAGCCCACAGAGCGAACATCAGCACAGTGTTAATGTATATGCCGATGCAACAAATCAGGGATGAGCAAGGCATGGGATCTTCGGCGCTGCGTGGGGTGGATCAAGGCATGCAAAGATGCCGAGGATCTTCGGCGGGCGCATGCGGAGGTCGCGAGGGAGGGATCTTTGCAGGGAATGAAAGGGCACATCATAGCCACCACGCTGATCAGCGGCTACGCGAAGCGCGGCGCATTCGCCGAGGCGCGGGAGCTGCTGGAAAGCCCTCATCTCCTTCATCATCATCATCATCATCATCAGCATCATCTTCTTCTTCAAGTACCAGCAGCACAAGATGTCACTCCTTGGAATGCACTGATTGCAGGCTATGTAGAGCGAGGCCGCGGCGAGGAGGCGATGAGATGCTTCGAGGAGGAGCTGAAGCGAGGGGACCGAGCTCCGAACGCGGCGACGTATTCGTGCATCTTGAAGGCGTGCGGGCTGGATCGCGATCGACGCAGAGGCAAGCGAATTCACGAAGAGGTTCTCAGGCATGGATTGTTGCTGAACAGGAACTTGGTTGAAGGTGGTGGAGATGGCAGTGGAGGAGGATCTGAGGACAAGAACAAGACGGTGCTCGGTGCTTCGTTGGTCGGGATGTATGTGAGGTGGGGCGATCTGGGCGGGGCTCGACGAGCTCTGCAAGGGCTTCGTCATCGGAACGTGGTCACGTGGACATGTCTGGCGATGGGCTATGCCCAACAGAAGAAGCAGAAGCAGGATTGCTTCGGAGCGTTCGATTCGCTGGCGAGAATGCAAGCCGAGAGCTCGGCTCCCAACCTGCTCGCTCTCGCCTCCGTCGTCAAGGCATCTGCGATCACCGAGGATGCATCCAGGGGCAAGCAGATGCACGCGATGATCGCGGTGGCGACGCGGGATCGAGAGGCGCGGGACAAGCGAAGCGAATCGAAAACCGAGGAACGGCTGTTATTGCTGCTGGGCTCGTCCCTGGTGCCGATGTATGCAGAGTGCGGCATGCTCTCGGAAGCTCGCCGCCTACTGCTCGACGACTATGGCAATGGCGAGATCGCCCACGACGTGGTTGCTTGGAACGCGCTCCTCTCGGGCTATGCCCATCGGGGCTGAGGCGCGGAAGCGATGGGCGCGTTCGAGCGCATGAAGCTGCGATCCATCTCGCCCGATGCATTTAGCTTTGCGTCTGCCTTGAATGCGTGCGGGCGCGCGCTGGATCTCGCTCGCGGAAAGCGCATCCATGGACAGATGATGATGATGCTCTTACTGCCGAAGGATCAGCAGCAGCAGCAGCAGCAAGAGCAGGAGGAGGAGGTCGATGTAGTGCTTGGCAATGCGCTGGTCGATATGTATGCCAGATGCGGCGATCTGGAATCTGCAGGCAGGGCTCGGCCCGATTCCATCACCTTCCTCTGCATCCTGCAAGCCTGCGGGCGCATCGGATCGATGCACGAGGGGACGCGATTGCACCGCGAGATCGCGTCCGCTGGGCTTCTGCGGCAGAGTGTGAACCTGGGCAATGCACTCGTCGGCATGTACGCCCGCTCCGACCTGCTCGCGCTTGCCCACCGCTCCGTGCTCTGTGGGTCGCGCTTCTGGGCGCCTGCAACAAGTGGGGGAACGCGAAGCTGGGGAAGTTGGCCTTCGATCGAGCTCGATTGCAGACGAATGACCCAATCGATCCATCTCTTCTTCCTCCGCACCTGCATCCTGCTATCGGGCTCTGATGTGTGCTGTATATACGGCCCTTTGCTTTGGCATTCATCGTCATCAGCTCAAACACTCTGCTTTGGGGATCGATTTAAGGAGCATGGCCTGCTGAATGGCGCCTATCCTATCGAGATCGATGCCGTGAGCTGGGCTTTGAGAGATGGAGTGGATCTGAATTTGCATCTTCCTGGGGATTCAGCGTTGCGTTTCTTCTGCAGGTTCAGCTGCAGATAGCCAAGAACCGACGACAAAACCGAGCTGCTCGACTGTTGTTTTTTTATTTTTTTTAAAAGAAGTTCATCACCTTACCAGATATCAGTCGGTTGCTGATAATGAATGGCATGCAGATTCAGCACACTCAAATGGTAGAATCGGCAGCTCTTATCAGTCGGAGATAATAAGCTCATCACACTGCCCAGATACCAGCTAAAGATAGATTGCATGTGGATCCAAAGTACAAACTTGCAGCTAAGCACAGCTCCTATTAGTGTGTTTTAAGTACATTAGATTGCTTGCCAGATAGAGAAGATAACATGCAAATTCAGTACTGCATTTTGGTGGAACCGGCGGCAGCTAAGGAGCGCCTGCAAAATTAACACAACCTGCATGTGGCTATACTCCAAACTCTGCCTGTGATGCTACAATAGATACAACAACTTGTTGAAGGCCTGAAGTTATGTTGAAATTAA
>JBBBWG010015246.1:0-16995 GCA_037176905.1 Azolla pinnata
GAAATTTCTCATTTAAATCCCTGTGGGGCTTTTCTTTTTCTTTGTGTTGAATGTGGGATGTCAACTTGAGAGAGCAAGTAATAAGTTGGATTAGAAGCCAAGTAATTTTCTTCTCTCAATATATGGAGGACAAGAGACTATATGAGTTTATTGTAGGCTCCTGGTATAAGGCCACAGTCTTATTCATAGAAGATGGGATCACGACAAGGTTAAACATGTGGTGATTTTTATTATATGTTATGATAAAGAGGAATTGGGCTATTTGTATTTACACAACGACAACTTAGCAGAAGTGTATGTTGTGGCAAAGAGTCATTTTCCTTGGCGGTTTATCAAGGATAAGATGAGTGGTCTTAACACCTTTGCAATTGCCAGGTAATATACAAGAAGAAGATGGTAACGATCCCTCACCACAGGCTAAACCTAATCTGAAAATGAGGAAGATCTCCTCAAATACATTCTTCAATTTCATATAATCATGATGATTGTGACATGGAACATTAGAGGCCTAGGCGGTGCACACTAGAAATGTAAAAAGAGTAGACTTAGACAAGAGTTAGGCAAAAATGTCATTGATGGCAGCATTGACTTTCTCCTCTTACAAGAGCATCATTTAAATAAATAAAAAGTAACATCATATTGAAAATTATTACAAGGAGATTAGGAAGTCTATTGAGGGCATGGCAATGGTCATGAAGAAAATGCAGGTGGCATATGTTTAGAAACCAGAGGTATTTGGAGACGATATGTAGTAGAGCATGAAATTTTAATATAGGGTAAAACACAATATGTAATTATAGCGGAGAATGTCAAATGGGGAGTGCTTAATGTATATGCCCCCAATCAAGCAGCGACAAGAGCTCCCTTCTGACGAGAATTGTGTGCAAGCTTACCTAACTCAGTTCAACATTGGATTGTTGGTGGAGACTTCAATATGGTAGAATCTTTATCTAACAGACGAGGGGGAAATCCTTTCTTCATCCATGGTCATGAGCTTGCTTCTTGGGAGTTGTTATTGTTCAAACTGAATATTTCAGATACATGGCACATAATAAATTTTATCAGGCATTATCAATCCTTGGAATTCTCAAGAACGAATAGAGGGTTAAGGGCAAGTCAAATACAAGTATAACAACATGGCGAGCATGATGCATCTCAAGAAAGGAACGCAAAAAGAAATATGATTATTGAATCAAGGCTAGACAGAGTCTACATCAGTGATCTCTTTGCGAACAAGAGGGGATACATGAGAATACAACCTGGAACGACATTATAGGATCACGCACCTATGATTTTGCAAATAGAGTAGAATATGAAGAAAGAAAAGAAGGTCCAACTGCGAATTCCGAATAGCATGTTTGAGGATGCAACATTGCAAAGGGAATGTACACTAGATATGGTCGATCTGAGAGCAAGAAGGTGAAGCAGTAGGGAGATGGTGGCAACAACATTCGAAGAGACAACCAAGTTTTTTAGACTGAAAGTCGTGGAAAAAGAGGGACAAATAGCAAAAAAGCAAAAGAACTTGAGGAGATCCTTAATAGCGCTTCAAAGATTGCAAGAAAAATTCACGACCTGTACATGGGTAGAGAGTCTATTACTTCAAGCACGTCGACAAGTAGTGGAGATGGAGATGAAGAGGGATGAGTTTCGCCTACTTAAATAACGAGCATATTGGACACAAAAAGTTGATCGTTGTACTGGTGAATTCTTTCAGGTAGTCAAGCAAAAAAAACTCCATGCAGGAGTCCGACAATTGAAGAAGGTAGATGGTTCGATCACCAATGACCAGAGGAGACGAGACAAGTGGCAACTTCCCTTTATAAGCAACTCCTTTTTTCACAAGAATACTCGGAAAAGATAGAGAGAAATAGACAAAGAGCGCTAAGGGCAATTCACCACTTAGTAACAGACGATATGAGAAAGGGAATTTGCAGCTGCCTTACATTCTCTACCTCCAGAGAGTTGTCCAGGTGATGGTGATGATGGTGCTACTGGTGATGATGGTGGTGACAGTTTTTGTGGTGTGACCGGTGATGATGGTGGTGATGATGATGATGGAGATGATGGTGGTGATGGTGATGATTGTGATGGTCACCATGGTGGTGACCATGGTGATGGTCATGACGATTATGATGATGATGATGGTTGGTGATTATGATGGTGGTGGTGGTGGCGGCTACGACGATGATGCTGGTGGTGAAGAAGAAGAAGATGATGATGGTGGTGGTGTGATGATGATGGGTGATGATGATGATGGTGATGATGACAACAGCGGTGGGACGACAGTGACGGTGATGATGATGATGATGATGGTGAAGGCGATCATGGTGATGATGGTGATGGTGGTGGTGCCGATGGTGATGATGGTCTAGAACCCGAGCTTCTGCGAACTCCATGTTTCCGACCTCCTGGTTTAGGGTTTAGCATTTTAGGGTTTAGGGTTTAGGGTTTAGGGTTGAGGGTTGAGGGTTATCAAGGGGGCAACGGCAAGGCGACCGACGAATTCGTGAAAAAACAAAAGAAACAAAAAAAGAAAGAAAGAAAAATCGCCGGACCAGAGGAATGCGCCGATCGTGTGAAGGCCCTAACAAAATAACTAAAGGACAAAAAACAAAGCAAAAACAAAAACAAACAGAAATGCTTTTCTTTATCCATTATGTTGGGCCAGATCTGTCTGGGCCGACTTATTCGCGACCTATTGAGCGATCGAATCATTAATCTCGCCACGATTTCGCCCTATTATGGTCTACAGACCATGTTATGTGGTTGTATAATGTCCACGTAGTTGGCTCGCCTCGGTTTGGCTCGGCTCAGATCAGCTCAGATCAGATCAGATCAGATCAGATCAAATCAGATCAGGGGCAAGCTTGAGCCCCAAGCCTTTAATGAGTTGCAGATTTTTCCAGATTAGAGCTCCCCCAATCACATTTATTGAGGCCGAATTCGCAATCGGAAATTTCCTTCTTTGCAACGCGTTTTT
Source organism: Azolla pinnata (assembly GCA_037176905.1). Classification (NCBI taxonomy): domain Eukaryota; kingdom Viridiplantae; phylum Streptophyta; class Polypodiopsida; order Salviniales; family Salviniaceae; genus Azolla; species Azolla pinnata. The sequence continues at coordinate 2,984 of JBBBWG010015246.1, forward strand.
GTAGCATTGAGCAGACGATCTTCTTCGATTCGATGATGCATAACAGAACGGATTCGATACAGAACAAGGAAGAAAAAGAAGAAGAAGAAACAATCAGCTCATAGAAGGGTGTTTGCATCACAAGCGTCGGCGAACTGTCAATCATCAAGTGCCGATGCGTTTGTCTGTCTTACATGTTTCACGCCGTTTCCACGGGCCTTTGCCATCTGATGCATCGAATCGAGCCATTTTCTCCTACAATGCGACGAGATGGTGGAAGCTTCCACGGCGCACAATCGAAAGGTTGATCACATCTGCGATGCTTCCTCAGCATCGAATCTTGATTAACTTCGGTAAGCCACGATCTCACAAATGAAACATGAAGGCTCATTCATCGGTGCCGGTGATTGGCTTGGCTGTCAGACATAAACTCAAGATCATGACAAAGACGTGTTCGGGTCGAGCACTGTGATAATTGTTACAGAGGTGCATAAAAAAATACTAGTTTACTAAGAGCTCTAGGCTGATTATGAGCTTTAAAATAGTGTTTGGTTAAGAGATTTTCCGGACTCATGCTTGAATATGCCAAATGCCAATTTGTCAAAGGAATCAAGAAACCTCATGAAACAATCGACCGTTACTAGCAGGACTGCGATGAACCCACCGACAAAATGTAAGACGAACAGAATCAAATGTAAGTCAACTCGAACCTCGAAAATTTAGTAACGTCAATACGATATTGCTCTGTATTCACAGTGCTTGATACGTACTATATTGTGCACACTCCCTACAAGTCCATCTTAGAGAAGACGTGCGCAATTTGAAGATGAGCGAGGAGTCATGAGGTCGAAATTAAGGGTAGCGATCGAGGTCATAATAGTCGACCTAAAGGAAGCAACAAGCAATTGGGGACCAACTAATGAGTGATCAAGCTGGAATAAGTCTCCATTAGAGCTATGGAATAAGTGAGACAATAGGACTAATTTTGAGCACCATTTGGGGTATTTTCTCTTGATTCACCTATTCATGGTTTCGACTAATATTAGTGTTAATATTTAATTGATAGTGATTTCATGTTCTTTAATGGCAATGCAAATCTTGGTTAGAATCTTGTTGATAATGATAAGATTCGTGAATACATAAATTTATTATTTCCTATCACTATAAGCTAACTTATTCATACAATGAAAATTTGAATGACATATTGAATCAAAAAAAGAAAAATGGTTTAAGAACAAAGAAACAACTTAGATGAAATAATCAAAATATCATGTGATTCTTGGAAAACTTTATGCTAAACCACTTTTATGACAGTCTATTTTACACACAATTCACCTACAAGACAAACATGAAAAAAAATTGTGTATCAATTTTTTAATGCAATCAATATATGTTACCATGTAGAATAGACAAATCATAAAAAATTGACCCATCTATATATATGTAAGGCTAAGTTGGAAATATTGTGTTATTGTTTTGCTACCAATGGAGTTGAATTTCTATGATTTTCTTTGCTTTGGTCCTTTTCTATTTCTGTTTCTCTTTCACATCTTTCCTGTTTTTTTTTTTTTAATTTAGATACTTATAACAATGCTCAATAATTTATAAAACTAACAGTAAATTTACTTATAAAAACAAATCTATGCTATAAATAAACCAACTCAAATGATTATATCGGATAGACTCTTTTGTGATAGGACCCTAGCGTCCATTCGCTCTAACCTATATTATTATTCTGTATGCGTTGTAGTATATGTTACAAGTTTCTGATTATCAATGTATAATCCACCATGTCAGCATATGACATCCTTATATATCTCTTCTTGCTAGTATGAGCTTTTGGTGAGAACTTCTACATAAATATTATGATTTGACCTATGGAGAACAAATGATCAATACTACAATACAAAGTATGATGCGAAATAAGTAATGTCTCATATTTATGTGTGTTTTAATTGTTTATATATCTTTGACACTAAGGCTATCTATTTAGGTTCCAATAAAGTAAGATTCTAACAATGTTTTACTATGAGGCATGTCTAAGCTAAAGGCATGCATAGAAGTGTGACTTTGAAAAAAAAATTGACAAACTCTTATAAGCACACAAGTTAAAAAATGATCTATTTATATTTACTTTGAGCATGAATCATACAGTACCTTGACAATGCAAAAAAAAAAGGCATGTTACACAATGTACATGACAGATGTGTAATCCCCATCAAGTGACAACAATGTTCCAACGCATCCCATCTACCTATATACGTATACATACGTACATATACACACAAATATGCATGGATTCATGTATATACACATGTAGATGTAGATGTATACACGCATATTAATTTGTATATGTGTAGATACATTGATATAAACTATTTTGGGTCATAATAAAGACATTTATTACATATATTATCTAATTATATGTTAGATCAACTGGCTAGACCCCTTGATTGTATCAAAGGAGGTCACACACTCTAACGTTGCTTGTGACACTAAGTTGCAACAGATATGCAATATAGTTGCGGGAAATTTGCAAAAGAAAATTGTAACAAAATCACAATAAATTAAGCATTTGCGGTCACATCTAATCTCACAGTAAACAGTGTCGTAACAGTCATGAAAAATTAAATAGCTGCAATAAACTCGCCCAATGCCTTGTAATGTGTGGCAAACAAATATACAAATGAGTGTAACAATCCACATTTTAGAACAACGCGACTTTTGGCAAAACTAGAATATTGATTTAAACACAATTTAAACATGATTTGAACCAGAATATTACTACAACACCTATTGATAATTATGAGAAAAAAAATACACAAATGAGTGTCGTAATACACATTAAAGAATAACGCGACTTTTGACAAAACAATAGGGTCCAAAAGTTGTGCTGCTCTAGAATGTGGATTTAAGTACGTTAGGCTAATTACATCACCTATTGATAAGTATAGGCAAAAAAATACACAAATGAGTGCAATAATCCACATTTTGGAATTTTTTGCCAAAAGTCGCACTATTCCAAAAGAGTCACGCTATTCTAAATGTGGATTTAAGCAAAAAATTATGAGTACAATAATCTACATTCTGGAACGACACGACTTTTGGCAAAACAACTTTTCCCAAAACTCATGTTGTTCCAAAAGGTGGATTTAAACACAATTTAAATCAACATTTTGATCAAATTCATACAAAACATTCGTCAAAATAGCACTATAATTACAAATTCGCACATAACAATCACCGAAAAAATCATACAATTGACTAAGGGTGGAGGAAATTGTTGAGGACAAGTAGCCCTCCACATGTTATGACCAAGAGCAGCTAGATGGAAAAAATGAGAGTAAGTTCTTCAAACAATTAGATGAACAGAAAAAGGCATGTCTCCAAAGTAAATGAACATAAATTTTAATATTGTTTTCAGATATAGTTTCTAGTTTTGATTCTCATGTCAAACTTACATAAAAACATGGGAAATCATATGCTAATCACTTGTTTCTTTCATTTATCTATTGGAATTTATAGGGATTACTCTCTTGTTTACTATTTCCAATACATCTTTTGTTATACCATTGACTTTACAATCCTCTACTTATTCTCCTTTAATCCTAATATATACTCAACAGACAATTAAAATCACATAAATGAGATCATGCTACCCTGTTTTAAATGATCATACATATCTACGATGCTCTAGTGATGATGGTCTTTGAGATCAGATTTCATCAACAGAAAAGAAAAAATGCTAGAAAATGCTTTGACTTTTTGACTTTATGAATTGGTATCCTCCACAATCTATTGACTCTTTTATTTTTACTGTATTACAAAATGGGGATTAACTTGAATAGTATGGTCTCAAGATTTAGAGGGTTTGGGGCAAACTTTCAAGCTTCAAATTTTCCATTATGCCATGCCAACGGTCATAAAGACTGGTCACCAACAGGCTTTAGAAACCTGCAACTCATCCATAACTTGTTTTCATTCCATATCTGCAAGGGTTACTAATCCGATCCAGACCATAGTATCATCATGGAAGAGTCTCATAACATTTCCAATATGAGTTAAAAGGCCTCATACACGATTTTAACGACTCATTTTCCTTACAAAACAAAAACAGATTTGCTTTCCATTGGCATCGACAAGAATGATGATAGCTACATTGAGTGCAAACCACTCTTTCATGTGGTGCCCCATTGGCATGTCCAAATCAAATTCACCAAAGAATTTGATATTGAAGAGGATACCCGATTTCCTTACCATGCTCCCCATCCGTTCTAGAAGCACATCTCTTACATTGATATCACATCAATGGCATATTGTAGACATATTTGGCATGTAAGGCTATGCGAACAGCACTCGCATTTGTGGTCCAAACTGCCTTAAATTAAATATATCATATGCCATCATTATTGGTAGCATATCATATGCAAATTTGATAGCATGGAACATCAGTCATCAACATAAGATTGATCCACCAAAGCCAACCAGCATGCCACGCAGTGGTTGTAGGACAGAAGATCGACCATTAAATGGCATCAAATGCTTCCTGTCATCTGCCTTCATAACCAGTAAAAATTTCCATATATGATAGTCTCAGTTCATTGTGACAATTCCAAAACATCTGCAGGAACTATTGATTGGCACTTGACTAGCACTGATTTTGAGAACGTGCCCCATATATGCACATAATTGCAAAGCAAGCATGCGACCCAACAGAATGCTTCATACTTCTTGGGAACTCATTCAGAAACAATGATAAACACAAATTACATTGACCAAAAAGAAATAAGAGAAGGCAAACACAGACAGAACTTGCCTTTTTACAGAAATGGTCAAATTTGGGAAGCTCCGATGGGCGTCAAGACTCCTCTCGGTAGCTCAAGTAAGGTTTGGCACCACAATCCTCCAGGTAAGTAATATATGCTGACAGGGTTAATAAAGTCACTTGCTTCTATCATTAGGAAATGACTGTAGAGGCGGCGGGTACATGGTAACTATATTGCTAATTTCTGAGAAAACCCTCTCTTCATTTTCAGCGGTAACCTCTGGATCAGAAGGCTGCATTTGTGAAGCAACAGCAAACGATACTACCGGAGAAGCTCTGAATGCTATAGGAGAAGATGCTTCAGTGTCAAGATAATTGTGCCGTCCTGATGCAAATGGCGAGGAAACCTCTCGCCTCTCATAGAAACTACTCTCTTGCACCTTGTAATACTCCGAGGTTCGAATCTCTTGACACAAAGAACATGGTGCGCAGAACAGCCATAGTGTGAAATCGGCTAAACTAGGTCTTCCAAAACACCAAGTGCCAGCAGGTAACTTGTATGTCGTCCTCATCCGAATCCTCCAAAACCCACCATACAAAAGGCCAAAGATCGACAGAATGATACCCGAAACTCCAAGCCCTTTCCTTATATGGTTGTCATCAATGTTTATCGCAGCTAGTGTCAGGATCCAGAAAGGCGCTGTGCAAAGCAATATGAAAGTGATGATGTGCACATACCGGTTTCCAAACCCAAGCCTTTCCATGTTCCAGCCAAACACACAGAAGGGGCAGGCCACGGTCAAGATAGCAATATGAGGATCCTTACAGCAGTCAAAAGGCGTGCCATTCCAGCTCGGATTCTCAACAAGAGCCCCACCATCTTTAGTTGCAAAAGAAGCATCACCACAAGGGGTTCTCCCTATTCTCAAAGAGAGAGATCGGCCCATCTCAGGATTATAGATCCGATTCGCCTCGATCATGTGGACGTCATTTTCTTCAGTTACTTGAAACTCTTTATTCAACGGGCTGAGGCTGGAATATATGCCAGCTGCAGCTGGAGCCCCGATCGCTACTGCAAGGCAAAGACCCACAGCAATTACTGGCCTGTCCGATCGTTTGTAGCCCCAATTTATGCCACAAAGGGCATACTGAGCGAAGCAATTCAATTGCAAGAGGCCTACAACAACCAGCATGTGGGTCCATTCATTAGGTTTGTAAGTTCCATTCCTGGTATAGATCTTCCGGAGGGTTGTAATGTCTTGCGGGTGCCATCGGAAAAGCAAGCATAAATGCAAGCATCTCGCAGGATGCAAGTAGAGGCACATCATTGTGAACAAAGCATTTAGGATCTGGTTATTCACCTCGAACCATGCATTTCTTTGGGCCTTTGTGTGAAGCTGAGCATCCAGAAGACCCACCATTACAAGGAAGAGAATTGCCCCTGAAACCCCCACAGCTATTCCCCATAGACACACTGCAAGGTTCTTCGGGTTCTTTAGCCACTCTTTCGCTGCCTTCTTAAGCTTTTCTAGATCGACTTCTCCCAAGAGGGGAAGGTTTACGCCTTCCGAGGATGCCTCCTCCAACGCTACCGAAGGGACGAGCACGGAAAACTCATCTTTAGATTGTTGGTAGTCTTTAAAAGCTTTTACCGGAGACAGCAGAGTTTTCTTCCATGGCTGAGTCACGGATGACGATGATGACGGTTCTGTCAAAGAAGCTCCGGAATCGCAGGAAGATGAAAGCTTCTTCAGCGGAGACGAAGAAGACCATCTCTTCTTGTCCGGTGTGTGGAACAGACTGTCTCTCGATTCCTCGTGCTCCTCTTCGAAACTTACATCCACAGGAATGGAGATGAAGGAATCACTGTCGGAGAGGCGGCGGAAGGATGTCAAATCCTTTTCTCGCTCAGGCAGCATCGACACAATTCAGGTTAACTGAAAGGGGAAGAAAAGAAAGGAAAAGAAACAGCCTAAAATCTGTGGTATGATGAGAAGCAGATTTCACCAGAAAGGCAACAGGCAGAAACGAAACCCTAACCTCTCGGGCGGGGGGCTGCGACGAAAGCTGCGCGCTTTGGAGAGGAGGAAGAGCCTCAAAGGAGCAGCAGAGCTGAAATTCGACTTGTGTGCGGGCTGCTGCACCGAGATCCTCTGCAAACCCTAACCCTAACGGGAGAGATCAACGGCATCCTGCTCCGTTTCCTGGTCCGCTCCTCTCGGCAAGGGATGGAGGGGAACCCAAATCGCCCACTACTTTTGTGAGCGGAAGGGGGGAGGAGCCGTAGCTCCCGCTGCAAGGGATGAGGGAAGGGAACCCTAAACCGCAGAGAAGAAGATGAAACCCTAATCAGAGAGAGGGGGAAACAGGGCGAAGAATCATCAGCTTAGCAGAGCAGAGATCCCCTCCTCTGCCTGCAGAAGGTTTTTGAAAAAACAGACAGGAGGAAGGAAGGAAGGAGAAGAAGAGGGCTCCAGTTTTTATATTTCTTTAAAAAATGGGGCCCCTCTCTAAAGTAACTAACTCCATAAAATCTCTTCTAAGTTCTAACTGCATCTTGTGATTGATCCATCCATGAAGAGGAGGAGGAGAGGAGATTCTAGAAGGAGATTCCAGAAGGAGATTCCAGGAGGAGGGGATTTGGAAGAGGCATATGCCGATCGGATCCCCTGTCCATTGACTCCAGCCGACGTTCTCAAAGGGCTCGCTGCTGTTGTGATCGATCCTGTCGACGTTTTGCTGCAATGCTACGTGGCTGCGGAATTGTTTCGAGAGGTCAATGATCTGTGTGACCATTTGCTTGCCGATTCTTGGCGATCGTAACGCCTGCCTGTTGACGACGACGACGATGTTCTAGCTGATCGAAATCGATTCCCTCCTCTCGTCGATTGTAGCTGATCGAGGCGCCTAGCCGACTGGGAGTACCAATGCTACCGACCGAGCTGATTGATAACCCGTCGCGGATCGAGCCATTCGGGTCTGGAATCACTGAGCAAGTGGCCAACTGTAAAAACAAAACAGATGATCCCTCGTGCAACTGCAGCTGCAACTGCCCTCGGCCTGATATCGGCACCCACCAGACCGAACCAGCTGTTTGGCGCCCGACTGTAAAAGAAGAAGCCGCCTCTCTGTGCAGAAATCGGTGTGTGACTATGAAAGCGTCACATGCCAAACGCTTCGATCGCTTCAAAAGCCCCTGCCAACTTTATGTGAACGATCTACTCTCGAGAGATTATAAAGTCAACTACCTTGCCATGTCATTTTCTCCATGCATTCGAAAGGGTCACAAGTATCTCGCGCAATCGAATATCTCATGGACATTCCATTCCAATACAACTCAACCGATACTGCTCAGCACGAACCTGCATCTATACAACCCAGCAATTCGCTCGATTCAGCCTCTACTCTTTCTTGACATATGTGAGAATCCAACCATGCATGCCATACATACGTCGCCCAATGACCTTATTGTAATGATCCATCTATGCCTGAGCAACAGATCTAGATTGATTGACGATATATTTCATCGTTTTAATCTATAAAATATCCTTTCGCCAAATGTATTTGATGTTGTGCCAAGTCAACTGTTAGGTTAGTAAGTTTATCGATCAAGATTCAATTAATGAGTTGTTTGATTAATCGATAATTGACATTGTCAAATTGTGGGCACCAAACTTTGATTACAAGAAGTTGTTGGGCATCAATCGTAAGTAATTTGAGGCGATTTTTGGATTTTATCCTTAATTTCCCCTAAACATACATACGCACATACATACTACGGAAAATTTCTTGTTATTTTGGCATTTCATTTGTTTGGAAGAGAACACAAACATTTGGCTCTTCATGTTTAGTTACTTCATTAAATCTTTTAGTTAGTTAATTAAGAATTTTCATGCGTTTTTATCCCTATTTTTATAGCTAGATAATACTATTTTGTACTCTGCAAAATGAATGATTCAAATCAAAGTTCAAAGGTTTTCTTCTATTTAACTCAAGTTATCGAATAATTCTCGAACATGTTTGGTACATTGTATGCTGATTAGTCACTTTCTTATATTTGGTTTTCAAACTATAGTTTGATTGACTTCAGCATTTTGATAGGAAATTGTATAGTGCTAGTTTATATGGATGGTCATATACCCTTTTCTCATTTGATAGATGTACCAATTCTATTCTTTGATTCCTCATCAATGGGTTAGAATTTCATGGTCAGATTAAACGAGTTCTTCAATTGATTGATTTATTCACTAACCTGATGATTCATGGGTAATAGGCATCAAAGTAGTAGGTATTTTTCAAAAACTGTGGGCATCAAAATGCTGGGCGTACAAACAGTAGTTTGACACAAATTTGGACGCTAATTCCGTAGTTCTGCCAGGTTACTTCCCTTGCCAAGAACAGCAGAATAATGATGAATTCCAGTCAGCTGTATTTGGGTTTCCTCAAATGGTCATCGTCTCATCATTTCTTCATTCATTGATTTGATTGTGTTTCGGTCAAACACACTCGTTGATTGACCCCACTCATGATGCGATCCTGTTTAGGTTTTCAGTAGAGGATTACTTAAAACATTCAGGCCAAAAAGCATTGATGTAGGAATCCATTTTACACTAGAGCGTCAGAATATCCATATTACCACATTGCAATTTGCCTCTCTGAGATGCAAAAAAAGATATTGGATTTTTCAAACCCAGTGGATTCAAAAGTTCCGATTTGGATTTCTGAGACGCAAAGACATTGGATTTCAAAATCTGTTGATTCAACAAAAAGAAGAAGAAGAAGAAGAAGATGCCAATTGCATTGCACATCATTCATCGATTTGCTCCGTTCCATCATTACACATTCTCTGTAGGACTCCTCCACTGCAGGGATTCTGATACATGGATATATGGTTACAATTGATCCAACACTGAATGGCCTCCCTTGTTGGGTATTTTTATTTCCTTTCCTTCTGCTGCACGCTTCATTTATGGAACCTGCACCGTGATGACCCACCCAAATGGGGGAAAAAATTATAGACCAGCAATTGACATACTGATTACAATCACATGTATAGATAGATAGATAGATAGATAGATAGATAGATAGATAGATAGATAGATAGATAGATAGATATATGGTCATGATGGCGAGACTTATGCCAATGATGATGACTATGTCCTCAAGATTAAGATCGGTTAGTTTGATGTGTTCAATTAACAAGAAGTAGGGCTGGGCTCCACTCCGCTCCAGCAAATTATATGGGAGGGGGGAAGGAAACAAAGGATTCTCCCAAATTTTGTCGGCAAGGTCAGATGTTCAGAGAAACAAAAATAAACAAGCTATTTAGCGTATAATAATCAATTCGAGAGCAACGATTCCTCTCTAATTAGCAATTGCATTTACATCAATCATACCCACTGCTATCCACCATACATAGTACAACTCTAATTTCCAGAGAATCTTCTCAAGCAATGTTTTGATCCACCTCTGAAGGCATAGCTCCAACAAAAAGTTTCCTGTATTGCAATAAACAATCAGAAAACTGAGATCTCAGGCATATGATCCAAGAAGAAATTCAAGAAAACCGAGCATTATAGTGAGTAAGCTACAAAAATTTACTTTTGCAAGACGCGTCCTTGAGTAGCCAATGCCCGCTCTAATCGCACTTCAAATGGAGTTGCATGCCAGCTTACCTTCTGATCCTGAAGACAATACGTGAGCTTTAAATCAATATCACTTTGGCATTTATGCCTTCAAAATGGACAATATTTCAAAAGAATAGAGAAACAACACATTGGTAAGAAAGCCCGCTACCTCTTTGTATTTATTGGTGGAGTTGGGGATGCCTTTCCCATCCCACCACGGTTGGGTCGAAGATGAAGATGAAGATGATGAAGATGAATGGCTCCAGTGAGCAGCGACTGTTCCCAGTATAGGCCTGTCCTCAGCAAGCTTTGCAGGAGATGGCCTCCTTTGCACAGAGTTCGGGGTTTCAGCTGTTGAGCTTGATACACAAGAAGGTCTTGATGGTGTAAGCCCCCAATGTTTAGTAGAAATGTTTTCTGACAGCGAGGACATGGAGTTTGAGCCTACTGAACTTGGGGGAGATGAAAGCATATCTGATGATGAACCGAGCGAAATAACGTGCGGTGATTCGGGCATAGCATCTGATGCAGCTTCAGATACAAACCGTTCTTTGATTTCACTTAATCCTTCCCCATCTAGCACAACAAGCTTGCTACAATTGCTAGAGGTTGTTGATATCAATCTCAGAACAGTTGCACTTGATGAAGCTTGCTCTGGCTCAGATGTTACATCATTCAACATGCCTGATATAGCTGATGTGTTCAAGTGCAAAAGAGCTACTTTTTGTGGGGTCCGTGACAGTTCTGCACAAGAAATGTCTTGTATGGCAGGAGATTGCAAAATCCCAGATTTAGCCTTTACCCCATGCTCATCACCGACGCCCTCACCATCTTTCTCTTCAACGAAGAACCTGTCTCCTTCTTCTCCTTCTTCTTCTGAAGAGAAACTCTGCCGAACCTCAGATGCAACCTTAGCTTCATCCGAATCATGGACTGTTACCCTGTGTATACTGTGGGAAAGATCACAGAGAATCTCCTGTTCTCTCCTCCTGGAATCTGCCGAATCAACTTCCAAGAGTCTAGAACCGTATGGATCACAAAGATTTTCATCTTTCTCATTCTGTGTTTGGCTGGTGGATATATACTCCTGTGATGTTGCTGATTGGAAATCCGGTTCACTATCAGCAGTAGAAAACATATCTGTACCAGAAAATTCAATAGATATTGCCTGCTCAGATAGCATGGACTGCCTCTCCGGTGTATTACTGCCTGGAGTAAATGCAAACAAACCTCCCGAAGCATCCTCTGCATTTTCACTACTCACAACAGTTTCCACTATCGGTTTAGTGCAAGGTTTTGAATCTGATAATTCTGTGCCTTGTGCATGCTTTATTATCAGCACTTCTCCCGATGCACAGATGTTATCTACTTGATCCCCATCTTCTACGAAAAATCCAGAAAAGGAGAGGGATCGTCTCCTTCTATTAACTGGAATCTGTGGAGATGACTTACTCAAATCTGTATCTACAGAGTCATACGGATCATAGAGCTTAGATAGCTTCTGTTCAGCATGAGTTGTATCATCAGTAGCTTTGCTTTCGATATCAGTGGTGTTTGAATCATGATGCAGCTACAGGATTTACATACAGAACCCAATTATCTGATTTGAACATATGCATTATTGCTTGAGAATTATTACACACAAACTCATTAAAAGAAGCACACCTGAATGGTTTGCGGTTCATGCAAATTTACTCTGATGTGCTCTTGGATAGACTTGCTTAACTCTTCCTTAGCAAAATCCGGACCGTGATAAGTGGATGATCTGTGTCACACGATATATAAATCAGTTTATGGAATTCAAGTTTTGCAAGCTAAACCACTTTCTTTTAGGATGTTGGAAATTCACTTGAAGAGAAGATGTGTGTCGGACCTTTGTTGCTGTAACTGTCCTTCAGATTCGATCTTCGTGAGCATTGATTGCAGCAGAAGGAGATGTTTTTCCCCTTCAACTGCACTGCCAGACGATAGTGATGTCTTCTCTAAATCAACAAGAGCCTGCTTGAAAGCTGACGGAGATTCGAGAAGTTTGCTACAACTCCTAATAAAACTCACCTATGGAATGAAAGCAACAAGGCATCATTTCCCTTACTTTAATCTGCAGAAACCAAATTGATTGGAAAAATGTTCCACCAAATCTACTTAGGTAGATTTGGGGTTGATGATGGTTGTGTACCTCCTCTGTAAGGCACTTGGCTTGATCAGCTTCCTGGAGAAGCTTCCTGGTGAGGATGTCGAGCTCTGTTTTGAGCTTTCCAAGTTGACACGGTGATGACGATGATGATGATGACGAGAGCGAAAGCTTGGGAACCCCAGTTTCTGATTTGGTACACAGCTGCGGCCCATCAGCATGTTGACCTTCGGCTACCTGCTCAACTTCTTTCGCTGCTGCTATCCAAAATACAAGGATCAACTACTGCAAAAAATTCGAGCATACAGAGATGAAATCATCTCAGTGAGTATAGAAAACGTTTGCTGTCTACCTGAGACGAGATCTGGGACCGCAATAGACTCCTTATCAATCCCGTTTTGCTCCTAGAATCCACGAGAATAATGCAATTAGAAGGTGAAATTCACCAGGTTTTTGTCAGATTCAAGTGGACATCTATGAAGCCAGAACAACGATGAAAGTACAACATCGCGAGCAAATTCAGCATTATGAAGTAGAATGGGAGCTGTTGAGCTGACATCGGACCAGCACATTCACAAGCGCATGAAGGACCAAGATCGAGACAGCGGCAGATATTGTACCTTGACATCGGTAAATAGCTTATCAGGCTTTTTCCGCTTCTGCTTGCGTCTAAAGCAGCTGAAGATCCAACCCATGGGGAGCTATCTCGACCAGGAGCGAGCTCACCGACGAGGTACAGAGCGCAGTCGGGATGGAATTCTCGGCGCGGATCGCGCTTCCCGCGACAACGGCCAGCGAACCGAATTGTGGTTTGCAGAAGCTTGCAGAGGCAGGACGCTGGCTTGCCTGCGCTACATCGCCACGCTTCCTGGCGGCGTTCCAGCTTTGGACGGAGGCGAGAGAAGCGGAAGGAAGAAGGTGGGAGAAGAAAGATTGATTACCACCGGGAAGATCTCGCGCGGCCGAGGACGAAGAAGAAGCTCACGGCACTCAGGGCGGAAGAGCGATGGGGGAAGAGAATCCGGGGACGGAGAAGAAGAAGGCAAGTCTGCAGAATGTAGCACAGCGATGGCGATGGCGATGGCGATGGCGATGGCGAGGGCTTTGAGCTGACGAAAGGAAAGAAAAGAACAGACGACATAAACACTCTGCGGAAGAGAAGTTGTAGAGAGAGGATGTCGCTCGGCCACATCCTCTTTCTAGGCTCGTAGAGAGAGGATGGGGGGGGGCCATGCCGTCTAGAGAGCGGATGTCGCCCGGTCCACACACATGCTCTCTCTAGAGCCCTAGAGAGAGAGTGTGCGCGCTTTTTTAAATAAAAAAACCAGCAATTTTACCCGCCCTTTCTCTTTGCGTACTCAAATAAAATGAAACCATTAATTAATTAATTAATTAATTAATAAGCCAGATAACCAGTTCAGGGTTAGACGATTAGGGATTAGGGCAAACCCTAAACCCTATAATTGGCGTAATTAGGGAGCTTGAACGGAGTCAAAGCAAAAATGCAGAA
>JBBBWG010015257.1:0-13627 GCA_037176905.1 Azolla pinnata
GGCCATGGCGGCCATGCTCCAGCACCATGAATCAGAAGGACAGGACAGGGAAACCCTAACCCTAAAACACAGACTCTTTCTGGTTATCACAGGGAATGCCCTCCTCTTATTCTGGCTTCTACCCTTTCACATCAACCCTAAACCCTAACCCTAAACCCTAAACCCTGAACCCTAAACCCTGAATAAACCCTAAACCCCAAACCCTAAACCCTGAATAAACCCTAAACCCTAAACACTAGACCCTAAACCGATTCTGGTTTATCGCATTACGGTGTCTCCGAGCAATGCCCATTGTCGGATATACGCCTGAATGAACGTTGTTGCACTTCGTTCCGTTTACCGTGCACGTGTTTCCCGTTCGAGGGACAGATGCTCGGAGAATTTAGAAGCATTGGTTTTCAAACCTTCACGGAGAGCGATTCGAGCATTCTGTGTACGTATGAAACTTGGGAAAGCTCGAGAGCAGAATACGAGGCCAAATCACTGGATCAGACGAGCAGAACCCGCGCTGAATGAAACAGTCCAGAGTCGATCAAGAGCCTCTATAAGAGACCTTGTGCACAAGTTCATTCGAATGTAACGTTAGAAAGCATAGTACCCATAAATATATGCCAAGCCCGTGAGCAAAGTATGATATCGAAATTCTAGAAATGCCCCGCAGTACATCTCAGAGCATAAGGCTCTTCAGCTTGGCGTAGTTGTCCTGATCGAGCGAGGGGAACACGTGGGCTCGATACTCGGAGAGAAGCGTAGGCTTGAGTCTGCGAGCCCGTCTTTCATAGAGCTTCCCCAAGGGAGCGAGTGTGATGCCCGGATTCGGGTCGTGGAAATAGCTGACGGAGTACTGCGACGCGGCAGCGTTCAAGACCACTCAATGGAGAGCGCTTTTCAACTCATCGTTGCTCCAGACCTTTGTCAAAGAAGAGCATCCAATTTGAGCAAAGTACACAGACTAGGCCAATAACAAGGCTATCTTATCACGGATCTATTGATGATACCGTAATGTTAGAGAGAAGATTAGAGAGAAAATAATGGATTAAAAGGTGATCAACCACACCAACCACACCCAAGTGAAGGACTGAAGATGAATCTAAACACTATCCATGTCCCATGTAGCACACACAATATTACCTTGGATTATATATCTTGAAAACTAACAAGTACAAAGCCGATGACACAATCCTCGTGCAAGTTATATGATACATCCATTCATACGTATATCTATTCACGTAGTAGAGGATTCTGGCTGTGATCCGCCTTCGCTACCACCGACAGTTCACCTCCAAGTTTCTACGACTAGCACCATGGTCACATCGTTACCAGATGCGAGATTCAGCATGCTGTCATTCAATCCATTTGGAGTTCCATACTTCTTAGCTTGTAACCGATCCATGGTGTAGTTATAGTACTGCTAACAGCTTTATGTCGAAAGCTGCCAGCCACAATCAACAAGTATAATGTATGGCATGCCAAACTTCTGCAACCAAAACCATTTTTCACCCAATATCTTTATCGCGTAGTAGCTATGGCAGCAGAGCTTTTCTGCATATTTCCCCAAAGGGAAATAGTGCAGAAACAAGCCCTTAAGAAACTGCTGCTCCATCACAAAAAAATGCTTCTCTTGAAAGACCATTCCCTCAGCAGAGCAGTTCGTGTCGATATGGCTCACTGGTTACTGAACCCATCACCAGCAAAGGTGTTTTTACACTTGATATCTTCAGCAAGTTCCACAAACTTGCATACATGATACCATTTCGAAGCGTCAGAATTCTTCTCTCGTGGCATATAGGAACACATCGCCAAACGAACACCATCTTATTTGTGGGCAGAATTTCTCCCATGCATGGCATGGTGACATTCCCAACGGAAACAGCGCATGTCCCACGAAATAAATAAGACCTCGAAAGCATGATGCTTAAAGAAGAAGACATGCCCCTGGATTGTGAATCGCTTATTCCTTCTATACACAGCAAAGAAAAAGGGATGATGGCGCAGTCCGAAGCAACGCGCTCTGCATCCACCAAAGATCTCATGCATCGTCGACGATGAATCCATCGCGATGAGTAGAGAGCCATTTTGCAACCAAAAAAAAAAAAAACCCTCGTGGAGATTCCAGGCCCATGAAACGGGGAAACAAACCACGGCACATCACACATTCTACGACGGAGAAAGAACGAACGAAGCATTCGAGCTACAAACGGCGAATCGACAAAGCGAGAAAAGGAGAAAAAGGAATGCACCTTTCTTCCTTGCGAGCGTTTGCGGGTGTAAGTAAGTTCAGGCCCTCGGGTCCATGCCATGCTGCCACACATAGACAAGCTCATCCCACGCGCAGCTGGCGAGCAAGCCCTCGACGAGGACGCTCATGTCGAGGCCGACGACGAACTCGGTGTGATGATCATACCTCGCGAGGAGGGCATCTTCGGGGGCGCGATAGTCCCACATGCACAAGCTCATGTCGTAGGAGCAAGACGCGATGAGGCTCTCGCGGTGAGGGGAGAACTTGACCCTGCGCACCGCGTAGCCATGGCCTTGCAAGCTGGTGAGGGGCTGGCGATGGTTCCTCACATCCCAGACGCGGATCGACTTGTCGACGGAGCCGGTGACGAGGAGCGAGCCGTCGTACTTGTTCCAGTCGCAGGAGAGGATCTCGAAGTCGTGGGCGGGGAGGACGAGGATCGATCGCGGCTCGCGGACGTCCCAGCAGCGCAGCGTGCAATCTCCGGAGGCGGAGGCGAAGACATCGGCGTGGCGCGGGTTCCAAACCGCGGCGTAGACGCAATACGCGTGCTCCGCGAAGGTGCGGATCGATCGCCCGCGATCCATCGCCCAAAGCTTCACGCTATCGTCCCACGAGGAGCTGAGGAAGCAATCCTTGCGGATCGGGTTCGAGTCGAGCGACGAGACCTCGTGCGTGTGCTCTTCCAAGCTTCGGATCGGGTTCGCCGGCGGAGGGGCGAGGAGGTCCCACACCTTGAGGCTTCCATCTCCGCTCGCCGAAAGCAGGATGTTCTCGTTGCCCTCGGACCAGGCGCAGTCGTAGAGGCCATCGTTGGTGTCGAAGGAGACGAGCTCCGCCATGGCCCCGGGCGCGAGGTCGAGGACATGGAGCCTTCCGTTGCCCACGATGCCGAAGTTCTGCGCCGTCGCCACCGCGATGCGCGACTCCAAGAAGGGGCTGAACTTCACCGAGTAGCCGTTGAAGGAGGTCTTGAACCTCGGCATCGCCCGCCGCGATGCTGCTGCTTGCTCTTCTGTTTTCTTGGCAACAAGATGGAGAAGCTCCTTGAGAAACCAAGATGGAGAAGCTCCTTCAGAAACCAAGATGGAGAAGCCCTTTCAGAAACAAGATGGAGAAGCTCTTCAGAAACAAGATGGAGAAGCCCCTTCAGAAACAAGATGGAGAAGCTCCTTCAGAAACAAGATGGAGAAGCTCCTTCAGAAACAAGACGAGATAAGCTCCTCCTTCTCCTTCTCCTCCTCCTTCTCCTCCTCCTTCTCTTTCTCCTCCTCCTTCTCTGTCTCTGTGACAAAACACTTGTGTTCCAGGATGGGCTCCTTCCAGAATTCCCCTGCACCTGCTTCCTTCCTTGCTTTTGCTCTCTGCCTCCTGCTTCTCTCTCTCTCTCTCTCTCTCTCTCTGTCTTTTCTTTCTTTCTCTGCTCCCTTTCTGTTCTCCCCCCGCCCCCTGAAACCTTCTCCTTTACTTCTTCTCCTTGGCCATGCTCGCTCCTCTTCTTCCTTCTGATTCCTCTCCTGCTTCCTGCACGAGCAACAAACGCAGATAGATCAAGATCGAACCACAACCCTCTCTCTCTCTCTCTCTCTCTCTCTCTCTCTCTCTCTCTCTCTACTTTCGGAAACTCTTCATCTGCCCTCCTCCTCCTCTCCCTTCTCTCTCTACTTCCTGAAACTCTTCTTCTACCCCCAACTCTCTCTCCTCTTTCTGATCCCATCCCAGATTCCAGATTCCAGATCCCCACCTCAGATTCCAGCCCAGATTCCAGATCCCATTCTAGTCCTAGCCCGGAGCATCGTCGCCGCCGCTGCCGCCTCCGACAATGCGCTTCGAGGCGCTGGCTGCAATCCGATCTGCTCCACGCGTTTGTAACATGCTGAACTCGTTAGAAGCAACCAGACACCCGAATTCCCATACTTTCGACGATAGGCGCGCGGCGCGTGTGGTTTTTACGATCCGATCCCCGCCGACGTGCACCGCGTTCCACAATCGGCTTCACGCCGTGCGCATTGCGAAGCTGCTACGACTTCCACCCGGAAAAACGGGGCAGGCTTAACATACAGCTTGCGTATCGTCGGCATACTGCTGATCGATGGCGTAAAAAGAGCAGACAGCTGTGCACGGTACTTGCCCAGCTTCTCGAGAGCGATTCCTGTCAGTGCCCTCGATTGTTAGGCTAGCTAATCGCAAGCAGGCACAGAAAAATGTGTCCGTTTTGCTCTTATTGTTTTCAAGGATTAATGAGACCAAAACCATACGATCGACTACCTTTTGTTGGTAACTAGCAAATCCAGACCTCATGCATCATGTGCCTTGCGTCACGAAATCCACTTGCATCATGATGGGAAACCATCATCATCGATCATACCATGCATCATCAAACAAGCATTTTGATGCGAAACCAAGCATCATACATCGCGCGCTCGCATAACGCATAACGACCATGAGCATCAATCAATCCTCCATCATGCACCATGCGCCATGCATCCAAACATGATCCCCCTTTGCACCATGGCCAAACTGACCATGCACCCCATGCACCATGCATGCGATCAGATCCTTGCTCCGTGATCGCCATGCTTCGTGTGCCATGCATCCGACGAAAATGTGTGCATCATGATGCTCTGTAACGATCGCAGCCATGCAACATGCCCCATATCCATGCATATACCACATCATGCATCGTCTGCGTCAAGCCTAGATCACCATGGCCACATCGCACATCATCATGCATCGTCACACATGACACATGATACAACACCATAGTCATCCATGCCATCCTGGCGCATGATACGCATCGCATGTACACCATCATCTACGAGACATGAATTATGGCCAATGATACATCATCACATGTACATGTACATGATACATTCATCACACCATCATCCATGATAGGTGAAATACCGTATGCATTGATCATATGCATGCATGCTGTCCTAGATGCGATGGATGATGCATGCATGCATCCATGGCCATACATACATCGCACCACACCATCATCCATGATACCCTACCGTATGCATCCATCGTATGCATGCATGCTGTCCTACATGAGATGGATGATGATCCATGCATCCATGGCCATACATACATCATCATTCATCCGTCATCATCATCAGAGTTCTGCACGTGCTTCTCTTCCGCGATCGCTTCTCTGCGGTTTCCTGCAGAGCTTGGAAACGGTCGAATCATCGACCCGCGCGAAGGAGGAGGAGGAGGACATGACGATGACGGCGACGGTGATGGCGAGTCAGATGGCTATGGCGACAGCGACGACGACGACGACGACGGGTCCCGTTCGCTGACCGACTCTTCCATATCTGGTATGTGTCGATACCCTTACATAGAGAGAGAGAGAGAGAGAGAGAGAGAGAGAGAGAGAGAGAGAGAGAGAGAGAGAGAGAGAGAGAGAGAGAGAGAGAACTGCCGATTGGCACAGAAGCTAGATCTTTTCTTCTACCCGTGCTTCTGACGGTTTAGGATCTTCCGATTGAGGTATTGTCTCGGGCCCAAAGTTTTTGACATATCCCGGGTTAAATTTTATCCGCGGAAACTCTGTTGCTATGGGAGGGATTTGATTTGTGATGTCGAATGTGGATGCCAGGCCGAGCCTCTCTCTCTCTCTCTCTCTCTGCTTCCTTCTCTGATGAATGAAAGGACGTTCTTTTGAGGTGTTTCCAATGAAAGTTTTTCCTGGAAAAACTTCGATTTGTTTTGTAGAACACTTCATTGGCATCGATTTGTGTTGGTTGCACAGTCGTAACAAAGAACAAGGCAGTTTTTTGCCCCCTGCATAGGAAATCTGTATAAGTTTTTCATGGAATCTTTATATAGTTTTTCAGAGCAAATTAAGGGAGGAGAACACTGCTTTTTACGTCCCTAGAAGCATCTGTATAGTTTGGAGACGAATCTGGTTTGCCTAAGATCCGTATAGTTTGCAGATCAACCTGCCTTTCTCCGTTCTACATGTGCTACAGTATCACTTTCTTCTGTGGTGATCTGCGAACGCCCTATACCAGGGTCGAGATGCTTTCACCTGATAATAGTCTATGAGGCCCTTCGTTTTCTTTATAGCTGATATAGGCTTGGCTAAGAGGCTGAGATTTTGCATTGAACCGTGTGTATATTTGTCAGATTCAATCTGCTATTACCTCGTTGCTCTGAAGTGGTTAGATCATCCATCAAGCTCTCTCGTAATGGGTCTGGAATTATTTTTATCTGCCAATCTATGAAAAGATTTATCATGATAAAAAGCCATGTTTGTCTGATGATATCTGAGGCTTCGACACCTGTTTGTAAAGGGATATGGAGGATATCGATTGAATTTCTGAACATAGCTAACACATGCAGTGCATTTTCTATTGGAGATCGAATACTGTGAATACCTTTTACATCTGTATTTCCTAAGAAGCTCTCGAATCCTACATCATATATACAAAACATATATCTCCATGCATAAAGCAATTGGAATGATCAAGCTCCTATGCATCAAGAGAGAATAATTCACAACGGTATCAACCTTACATATATCCTTAAACCCAAACTCTTAGCTGTGAAGCTATACATTGCAAAATTCAATTTGCTCCCAAATCTCATTGGACTTGTTGCAAGATGTCTACAAGGTGAGTTTATATTCAGTGCTTAGTTAGATTCAATTATGTTTCTTAGAGCAGTAGGGAGATTTATTGGCATCCAGATTTGTAAGCTTAGGCTATTGTTTTCTATTTTTCCTACTGTCATTTTACCAGATATTTAAAATTGCCAGATTTTTTCAGCGATTTCTTCACCCATGGAGCCAATCTGATTGTAGTATTTCTGTACGTTTATGGCATCTATTTATGCCTCTTAACCACTCATCAATATCTTTTTTACTGTTTATTATAAAAGCAATGGGAATGTTTTGAAATCCCATAATGACGCATAATCCCATATTGGACAGTGAAACGCTTTTATGCAAGCGTTTCACTGTCAAATACGTAGATATTTCCTATGAATCAATGTTTTTGCAATGTCCGGAATTAAAAAATTGCCTAATTTACCTTAACTGCTCCATGCATGTCTGATTGTGTGTTTGAATTTAAATGCGAGGCAAACTATTCCTCATTGGATATTTATATATCGAATTATGAAGGATAGGAAGAATGATCGATAACCAACTACAAAAAGAATGAGAAAAGAACGGGTCCGGTTGATGAAAATTGTGTCTTATGATTGAGCTCATCAAATCAGGGCTCTTTAGATAGCTTACGTACATGCACTTTAGTAGAGTTTGCACTCCGCCTTAAAGATTAGACTGCATGAAATTTATTTCACACATCTTGTTCATTCGGAACCCATCTTCTAAAATACTTGTGCCCATTTTCCAGATTTGACCTTGGTCTAAGGATCAATAGGCAAATGCAGGATCCCTTTGGGTTTTCTGAGAATTCCTTCAAGAGACCCAAGCCAAAGCCACCAAGGAAACAGGTTGGCCTTCTTCAGCCCAAGGCTCCTTCACAGTTTTTTGACAACAGCTCGACGACATCTGCTCCAGTGAAGGCATCCAAAAGGCCAAGAAAGAAAAAAATACAGCAGTTAGATGAAGTTAAGCATGTGTCAGACAATTATGATACATCAATGTCAGTGATTCCGACAAAGAAACCAGTGGCGAGTGCAGTAATAGATTCAACGAATATGACAGAAGAAAATAGTCGCAATATGTATAGGGTTTTAAAGAGGAAATTTACTAATTTAGAGTTAGAAAGCATTAGGCTTGCTGAGGAGCTGGAAAAGACGGATAATGAAGTAAGACAACTGGAAGATGAGAAACATTTACTTCTTGATGAGCTACTTGTTCTGGAAGGCCTTGCATACAATCCTTATCCTCCTGTCGAGCCATAATCAAGTAAGACTATGATTTTTTTTTTTCTTTGAAGGGATAGCTTTCCTTTCTTTTCTCATCAAAATGCTCATGTTCTTATTGTGGATTCGGCAAATGTAACTAGAAAAGCCATTTGAGCGTAACATCTATATATGTATAGAAAAATTCTTTTCTCGCGGTGTACACCAAATCATGACTGCGTAGTGATTGTCTTTTCCTCTCTAGTATGTTGGGTGCTCATTTATAATATGGTGTACGTGACTATAGGCAATAGGTGATCATGTGCGTGCTAAACATTTGATTTCTGGCTATGCGCGTTAAGCTCATAGAAGTGCACCCATCGCAGTTTGGAGTAACGGGGTTACAGAATCTCCTCGGACTTTTGTGTGCACCGGTTAGTGCCGAATGTTTCGCATGCTTCCGTAATTTGTGTAAAAGAAATGGTCTTTCTTAACTTTATCTCATGAATTGCATTGAGATTGCTCACATCTTTTATATTTTTGTGAATCCACCCACATCTTGTGGGTGGATTCACAGTTGTGAAAGACCTTTCTTTGTCTTTATGTATGTTACATAATCTTAGGCGTGAGGGCAATGTCTACATTATTAAAAGGTTGCGTGAAGGATGTATTCTCGAGAGCAAGGATCATTGTTCAAACGAACACACAGATCCACGCCCTAATAAGGTAATGCCTCATTGGAAGTTTTAGGGTACAGGGACCTTGCACGCTGATTCGCCGTGCAATGGGATGTGGGTGAATATGGTTTGGAATGATAAAGGAAAGATTCTCTTTTTTCAATACACGGATTAAACTTGGCGGCAAGACTGTGGAGAGGCGTCATCTCGGGATGAAGTCCAGTTTGGGAAAAATGTTTGGAAGCTCTTCCGGTGAAGTAGGCGAGACCATGGCAGTTCAATGGTTTAAATGTTCACCGATCCGTTGTAGTTGGTGTATGGTTGAAGGACCCTCGACGATCGTTGGTAATGCATTTGGGTCATCATCCTTCTTCAGTGGCATTATAAGGTCCTTATTCTCCCCGGCTTCCGAGTCATGCTCCCCCCATTTGTTGACTGGCGGCGTTAGCATCTTCATTGGCTGATAATGCACACCATCTAGACGAAATGCGATGACACGGAGAGGATCGACACAGCAGAATATAATATAGAACTATGTTATGGTCAACTAGTTACAAGCATGGCTACACGATCGATTATGGCCATAACTGTAACTGTGACACCACTACCTCGTGGTCAATTATCGTCACAGACACGCCTACTGCAGACTACAATGGAGCACAAACGATGGGGCTATCAGCGAGGAAGCTACCGCATGAAGGTGCCTCTTCTTCTTCTTCTTCTTCTTCTTGATGCAGATACGAGACTAGCAAATCAAGCACAAAATGAAGGCCCCCCCTGCTATATATAGTGAAAAAAAACGATTCGATCAATACAAGCGGTCGACAAAAGAATTGCTATCTGCATCACTTTGCTCTGCCCAGAATGCAGCACCTGTACATACTTGCATACATACTTGCATATATATTGAATGTAAATATCATAGGAATCGAACCATGCTTTTGCAAGCTGCAAATGCAATTGAGAACGATTCAAGCATTCGAGATTGATAAAAATCGCCGAAAGTACGTTCCAGATCAGAACTATGGTAAATTCAACAGAACATATTTTGAGAAATATAAAATAATTTTAAATGAATAAAAAGGACGAATTTAGGATTAATCTTGCCAATAAAGAAAGAAAAAAAAAGCCCAATATATGGTGTATACGCGTACGTATAGACGGGCGTACACATACGCGTATATCGCTCCATTATACGGTGTACAAATACGCTTCGTCTTCCTTCTTCTTCCTTCTTTTCTTCTTCGAGACATGCAAACCTGCTCTCCTCCGTTTCTTCTGCTCTTTCCTTTTTTGGCATCTTCTTTCCTGTGCTAACTGACCTGCGAACTGCGGGGTTTTGGTTTCCCCCCCTCCCCCCCCCTTCTTTCTTGCGCCCCCTGTCTCTTGGCTTTCTCTTTCTCTACTGCCATGGCGTGGATCTGCACCCAATGGATTCTTGCTTTCAATATGGTGTGCTCTCTCTCCGCCGATAGTTTCTGATCAAGCTTTCATGGAGTGCATCAACCAATGGATTCTTGCTTTCTGCACACTGATAGTTTCTAATCAAGCTTCCATGGAGTGCATCAACCAATGGAGTCTTGCCTTCAAAAGGGGTGTGCTCTCTCTGATGAAGCTTTCATGGTGTGCATCATCCAGTGGATTCTTGCTTTCTCCCCACTGATAGTTTCTGATCAAGCTTTCCTGGAGTGCATCAACCATTGGAGTCTTGCCGTCAAATGGTGTGTGCTCTTCCTCCCCTGATGGTCTCTGATCAAGCTTTCATGGTGTGCATCGGCCAATGGATTCTTGCTTTCATGGTGCATGAGGAAATGGGTTCTTGCTTCCACGGCGTGCTCTCTCTCCGCTGACAAGTTTCTGATCAATACCTGCTGCTGCTGCTGCTTCTGCTTCTGCTTCGGCAACATTCTTCTTCGTTGTGTACAGAAACCTCCGGGCCTCTTGCTTCTCTCGGAGAAAATTATCCTTCTGCTTGCCTTTGCCTTCTTTTATCGTAGGATCAACGGAGATGCAGTCCGATTCTGCTCCCTCACCTTCATCCGGAGCTTCTTCGAAGGAAACCACAGCCCGCCGGAGCAGCTTCGTCCCTTTCCGCTCGGCGCAGCCATTGCTCTCTCTGAGCTTGTACCGACCAGATGCTCATAATGCCAATGACAGGAGCAGGTTTCATCAGGATGAGCAGCCGCCAAGGAATCTTCCCTCCAATCCTGTTATTCCTAGGCCCTGCGCCGAGATGCAGGAGGATTCTTTCCAGTCGCAGGGGCCCAGCGCTAGGCCTCCGGAATCTTCACGTCCAGGGTCTCTCCGGATGCGGGAGGAATCTTTAGCAGGATCTTTCTGGATGCGCGAAGAACCTCTGCCGGAATCCATCCCTCGGGCTCAAGAGGATTCCACTGCGGAGTTAGGCCATTCCAGTGAACCGGCGCCAGAATCTTTGCCGACCAGAGAATCCGGGGCAGAATCGATCCCTCGGGCTCGAGAAGATTTCGTTGCGGAGTTATGCCATTCCAGAGAACCTGCGGCGGAATCTTTGCCAACCAGAGAATCTGCGGCGGAATCTTTGCCGACCAGAGAATCTGCGGCGGAATCTTTGCCGACCAGAGAATCTGCGGCGGAATCGTTTGATGCGATCGAATCGTCGGGCGTGGGATCTGTTGCTGTGCAAGAATCTTTGGGACTCTGGGATGCAAACTATGCTTCAGTACCTCTTAAGTCGGATCTCGAGCAGCATTCGGGCTTTCGACAAAAGGTTGAGGAGGAACGTGGGTGCACAGCAAATGGATCTCCTCTTCTTCGATTACAGAAGAAAGTGGGTGTGAATGAGACCTGCGGAGGAGCAGAGCTTGTGAATGAGCCCTTGTTCCCAGGAGCAGAGCTTTCGAACCCATTGTTCAGAAACCTGAAACCGAGCTTCGATACTGGCGCTAATAGAAGCAACGAAGTGCATCGACAACACACTATGGAAGCTGCTAGCCTCCATTGCCACAGTGGAAAATCCTCTTGTGTGGGCCCTTGCAGCCCCTCCTATGATGCTCTCCGATGTCACGATCTTAGCTGTCATTCATATCATCATGGAGGAAGCCACGAGCAAGAGAAAGGGCAAGAACAATCATCACCACTGAAGAGAACGTGTTTTGGTATCGATCAAGCAAGTGCCCTGAGCAATGATAGATGCAACGGAGACATTCTTCGGAAGCTCGATCAGTACTGCAACAATGGGATTCTGTTCCATAAGCTCGTTTGGAGGGAGAAGCCGGTCGGTGCCCATGCACAGGCTCTTTTGAATGCTCGTCTTCTGACAGAGATGGAGGAGCAAGATCGTTTGAGCCATGGTTTTGTCGATGGCGACACATGCATTGCAGGGGAGATAACTGAGAATGTAGATGTTAGTGAGCATGTGAAGGTTAGGAAGGATGGAGACGGCCCTGAATTTGAAGACATGAGCAAGAGTGGAGGCATTGGCTACTACGTGAATGGAGGGAGAAGCTATAATGAAGTCATATCCCAAGATGGGAATCTGGAGCATTCTCAAGCAGAGCTGAAAGCAGACATCAACCTTGCAGATTCAGAGAGTTTCGATGATGTCAATGGCTTGCAAACTGGGAATCCAGCCAGACCAATGGATGGAGGTGACATACAATCATTCATCAATCCAGAATCTCCACTGCATCACAGGATTTCAAAGCAACTAGATGATGCCACGATGCACCTCCAAAGTGGCACTAAATATGATGTCGAGGATAGCATTCTCCCACCAAATGGTACAAACGATGATGCCAATAATGGCGTGCACCTCCATAGTGGTGCGAATAGCGATGAAAATGGTGCCACGCAGATTTGCAGGGGTGTAGACCGCAATGACAACGGTGCATTGCCGCTCCAAAGTGGTATAGATGCTGATGCTGATGATGTGATGCGAATCCGTGGTGGTACAAGCAGTGATGCCAGTGATGGTACCCTGCCCCAAAGTGGTATATCCAAAGACATCGTGTGCCTTCATCAAAGGGGTATATTTTATGATGTCAAATGCCCAGAAAGCGGCATTCACCCCTTGAATGGTCATCGTCCCTTGAGCAGTACATCCGATGATATACCCGATGATTCTATGTGCACTGATGCCATGCACCCCCCCCAAAGCAGTACATTGGAGGATGATGCCATGCGCCCTCAGAGTGGAACATCCGATGATGACATGCCACCCCTGAACAGTACTTTGGGTAAGGAGATGCAACCCCTGAGCTGTACTTTGGATATGGAGATGCAACCCCTGAGTAGTACTTTGGATAAGGACATGCCCCTGCCCCAGAGTGGTATTTCGGATAATGTTGTGCTTGACCAAAGTGGTAATTCCAATTCCGATGATGCCGAGCACCTCCGAAATGGAAAATCTGATCTTGTTGCATGTCTCCAAAATGGTACATGTCTCGGAGGAGCCCCTTCAGGTGATGTCACTCCTGTCAAAGCCTCCCCTTCTGATGATAGTGGCCCATCTCATCTAACCCTCATCCAAGACGGCCATTCTCATGCAATTATGACACACGTCCAAAGTGCTGATTCTGAGAAGATTGAAGAAGGGAATATGCAAGCTCAGAACTACGATCATGGTGCCGTCGGATCTCCTCTACCACATGATAGGGCGGCTCTCTCACCCCAGTGTTATCCATCTCCTTTGGCAACTCATGAAGCAGTCGTCAAGGATCGCGAACTCTTTATGAAGTCATTGGGAGGCTTTCTTGTATCTCTTGGAACAAGGCTAACGTGAGTGGTAATCAACGAAAATTCATTACTGCATTGCCTTGATGGGCAACACGATGCATTTGTGTGGCTGATAGCATGCTCTAAACCCGTAATTGCGCCTGATGACATGCAAGATTGAAGTAAAAGAACC
>JBBBWG010015279.1:374-11475 GCA_037176905.1 Azolla pinnata
CCCGCCCCCCCCCCCCCCCCCCCCCCCCCCTTTTCCCCAATAGCAAGCAAATCCAAATCATCCACCATGAATTAATGCACTTGCACAAGGGCAAAGCAAATGCAAATGCAACTGCAAATGCAACTGCAATGCAAATGCAATGCAAATGCAAATTGCAAATGCAATGCAAATTGCAAATGCAAATGCAAATGCGAATGCGAATGCGAATGCGAATTGCAAATGCGAATTGCAACTGCGAATTGCGAATGCGAATTGCGAATGATCCGAGAATCACACGGCAACGGCGGCGGCGGTGAAGTCACGGGGGCTCTTCATGCCGACGGGCGTGTAGAGCGGAGTGGGCGGCTTGGGGCGGACGTCCTCGAGCCGGCGGACGACTTCCTTGATGTCGGGGCGCAGCATCGGGGACGGGGCGCAGCAGCCCATCGCGAGCTGCAAGGTGTGAACGAGGCCCTCGTCCACGGCATTGTTGCGGCCTCCCGACAACGACAGAATCTCGAGATCAAACAGATCCGCGGGGCGCTCCTCTAGTATCGCTTGCTTCACGTACACGGGCAAGTCCACCGGAACCTTGTCGGTGCCCGATCCCTCCTCCCGCGGCTTCTTCCCTGCACACACACACACACACTCTCGCATTCAACAGCGAAAAAAATCCCGGGGATTCTATCTAAGCACGAGATTCTCGAGGTTGGATGGATGGATGGATCGATCGATCGATCGATTTGGAGAGATTGTCGGGGATGGATGGATGGATGGATCGATCGATCGATCGGTCGATTGGAGAGATTCTCGGGGATGGATGATCCATCGCTCGGAGAGATTCTCGGGGATCGATCGATCGCTCGCTCGCTCGGAGAGATTCTCAGGGCTTGATCAATCGCTCGACTCGATCGACCGATCAAAGAGATTCTCGGCGCTCGATCGATCGATCGATTGAAGAGATTCTCGGGGATCGAATCGAAGACATGCATTCTCTCCCCTGTCAAGGATGTATCTATCACTTCGACCCACCGACCCAAGCAAGCCACCGACCCCAAAACCCTCGAACCCTAAACCCCAAAACCCTAAAACCCTAAAACAGATCGATGAGTTTGGTTGATCGAAGAGATTCTCTCCCCTGCCAAGGAAGGATGGATCTCTTCGGCCCACCAAACCAAGCAAGCCACGGATCGACGAGTTCGATCCAAGAGATTCTCTCTCCCCTGCCAAGCATCTATCTCCTCGACCCACCGAACCAAGCAACCTACCCTAAACCCCAAACTCTAAAACACTAAAACCCCAAAGCCCTAAACCCTAAAACAGATCGATGAGTTCGATCGAAGAGATTCTCTCTCTCCCCTGCCAAAGATCTATCTCTTCGGCCCACCGAACCCCAAGCAAAAAACAGATCGATGAGTTCGATCCAAGAGATTCTCTCTCCCCTGCCAAGGATCTTCTATCTATCTCTTCGGCCCACCGAACCAAGCAAGCCACAGATCGATGAAGTTCGATCGAAGAGACTCTCGCTACCCTGCCAAGGAAGGATGGATCTCTTCGGCCCACCGAACCAAGCAAGCCACAGATCGATTGAGTTCGATCGAAGAGATCCTCTCTCCCCTGCCAAGGAAGGATGGATCTCTTCAGCCCACCGAACCAAGCAAGCCACAGATCGGCGAGTTCGATCGAAGAGATTTTCTCTCCCTTGCCAAAGATCTATCTCTTCAACCCACCAAACCAAACAAGCCACCAACCCTAAACTCCTAAAACCCTAAACCCTAAACCCCTAAACCCCTAAAACCCTAAAACCTTAAACCCTAAACCCTAAAACCTTAAACCTTAAACCCTAAAACCCTAAAACAGATCGAGTTCGATCGAAGAGACTCTCTCTCCCCTGCCAAGGAAGGATGGATCTCTTCGGCCCACCGAACCAAGCAAGCCACAGATCAATGAGTTCGATCGAAGAGATCCTCTCTCCCCTGCCAGGGATCTATCTATCTCTTCGGCCCACTGAACCAAGCAAGCCACAGATCGATGAGTTCGATCGAAGACATTCTCTCTACCCTGCCAAGGATCTATCTATCTCTTCAGCCCACTGAACCAAGCAAGCCACAGATCGATGAGTTCGATCGAAGAGATCCTCTCTCCTCTGCCAAGGATCTATCTCTTCGGCCCACCGAACCAAGCAAGCCACCAACCCTAAAACCCCTAAAACCCTAAAACCCCTAAAACCCTAAAACCCCTAAAACCCCGAAAAACCCTAAAACCCCTAAAACCCCAAAAAACCCTAAAACCCCTAAAACCCCTAAAACCCCGAAAACCACTAAAACCCCGAAAACCCCGAAATCCCCTAAAACCCCAAAAACCCTAACCTGTGAGGATCTCGAGGAGGATGATCCCGAAGTTGTAGACGTCGGATTTGGGGCTGGCGCGAGACATCTTGACGAGCTCGGGCGGCTGGTAGCCCTGCGCGGCGGCGCCCTTGAGCATCTCGGCGGCGGGCCCCGCGGCCATGAGCTGCGGCAGCCCGTAGTCGGCGAGATGCCCCTCGAAGCTCTCGTCCACCATCACGTTCCTCGACTTGAGGTTCCCGTGCACCATGCGCTGCACGTGGTGCAGGTGCGCGAGCCCCCGCGCGGCGCCCAGCGCGATCTTGTGCCGCCTCGCCCAGCTCAGCGCTGGCCTCGAGCTCGATCGATCTGGAAAACCGATTCGGGAATCAGGTAAACACACAAAAAAGAAACAATGCAATTGGATTCGTCGATTCGTCGATTCGTCGACTTGGGATTCGTTGCTTCGTCGATTCGGGATTCGTCGATCCGTCGATTTGGGCTTCGTCGATTCGGGAATCGCCGATTTGGGCTTCGTCGATTCGGGAATCGCCGATTTGGGCTTCGCCGATTCGGGACTCGTCGATTCGGGAATCGCCGATTCGGGCTTCGCCGATTCGGGACTCGTCGATTCGGGAATCGCCGATTTGGGCTTCGCCGATTCGGGAATCGCCGATTTGGGCTTCGCCGATTCGGGAATCGCCGATTTGGGCTTCGCCGATTCGGGAATCTCCGATTCGGGCTTCGCCGATTCGGGACTCGTCAATCTCGGCTCCGAAGCTTCGGATTCACAACCGCGGCCGCAGTTCCGAATCCGAACCCGGTTTCGGGTTCCGGGGAATTCGGATTCCCCTTCGATTCCAATCTTCGACTCCCACGATTCCGACTCGCATCCACAATCTCTGCCTCAATCCGGCTCCGATTCCGAATCGGGAATCGGAATAAATCCCTTCCATTGCCATCGTCACCGTAGCCATCGCCGTCTTCTGATTCTGGAACCGCAGTCTCCAGCTGCGCAACCGCGGCCCGAATCGGAGTTCGGGTTCCGGGTGATCCCTTCCAACTTCAAACCTCACCATAGCAATCCATCGCCATCCTCCGGTTCCCAATCCGGGCTCCTGATTTCCCATATTGGAATTGGAATCGGACCCCGTCGCAACCGCAATCCGAATCAGAATTCGGGGTTTGGATTCTGTCGGTTTGAATCCTCACCATTGCCATCAATCCCCATCCTCCGATTCCCCCGATTCGGCTTCCGATTCCGGAATCAGAACCCGAACCCAAATTGGGAAAATAGCAATCGATGGCTACGGTGAAGCTTCTAAAAGACGGAATCCAAGCTCAAATCAGAATTGGGAAGATGGCAATGGCCATGGTGATGATTGGAATCGAAGGAATCGGTACCCCGAATCAGAATCGAAACCCGAATTCGGAATCGGAATCGGAACCCGAATCGGAATCAGAATCTGAACCCCAATTCAGAAACGGAATCAGAATCGGAGTCATGACCCAGAATTGGAATCGGAATCGGAACCCGAACACCCAAGGCGGAATCAGAATTGGAGCCCGTCCTTCCAAGCCCAAATCAGAATTGGGAAGATGGCAATGGCCACAGTGATGATTGGAATCGAAGGAACCGGAACCCCAAATCCGATTCGGAAGCAGAACCCCAATTCGGGGTCAGAATCGGAACCCCAATTCGGGGTCAGAATCGGAACCCCAATTCGGGGTCAGAATCGGAACCCCAATTCGGAATCAGAATCGGAACCCCAATTCGGAATCAGAATCGGAACCCCAATTCGGAAACGGAATCAGAACCTGGAATCGGAATCGGAATCGGAACCCCGAACCCGGAACCCGAGCCCGGAACCCCCGAATTCAGAAGATGCCGATCGAAGGAATCGGAACCCCAAATCAGAATCGGAATTGGAGCCCCGAATCGGAATCGGAATCGGAACCTGAACCCCGAGGCAGAATCGGAACCCAGAACCCCGAACCCCCCAATTCAGAAGATGCCAATCGATCGATGGCTATGGCAATGATGCTGATGATGGTGACTCATCGATGATGAATCAAAAGATTCCAACAAACAAAACCAACACAAAGAAGAAGAAGAAGAAGAAGAAGAAGGAAGGAAGGAAGGAAGGAAGGAAGGAACTCACTGCTGTAGAGCAGGTCGGCCAAGCTGCCGCGCGAGAGGTAGTTGTAGACGAGCAGCTTCTCCCCTTTGGGGCCAACATAGAAGGCGAGCAGGGAGACGATGTTGGGGTAGCGAATCTGCCCGATCTGCCTCACGCCCGCCATGAATTCTTCCTTCTCCTTCACAGTGTCTTCCCTGAGAAGGCGCAGAGCAATCATCCCTCCTCCGCCATAGCTGCTGCTGCTTCCTGCTCCTCCTCCTCCTCCTCCTCCGAGCTTTGCCTTGTAGACTGTGCCATAGCTCGTCTTCCCCAGCACTTCTCCAGGCGCGTTCAGCACTTCCTCCACGTTCAGATGCTCCCCTCCTTCGAATCGGATCAGCTTCCCTTCGCCCACATCATCTCCTTCTCCTCCTCCTTCCTCCTGCTGCAGAAGATCCCTCCTCCTCTTCATCGCCCTGCTCATGGCGTCCCTCCCCCAGTTGTGCCTGTGCCCCAGCGCCACGCAGGTCGCCAGCCCCACCACCGCCGCCGCCATAGCTCCGATCACCAGCGCCGCCACCACCCTCTTGCTCAGGTGCCTCGCCATAGCCATAGCCGCCTCGCACTGCTTCCCTTCCAGCGGCGCCCCGCAGAGAAGCTCGTTCCCTGCGTACGCTCCCGCCCCCGAGAAGCTCCCCAGCCCCGCAGGTATGGCGCCGCTCAGGTTGTTGTTCGACAGATCCAGCTTCGACAGCTTCGACAGCTTCCCCAGGCTCGCAGGTATGGCGCCCGTGAGCTCGTTGCCGCTCAGGTCGAGCTCCACCAGCGATGGCGCGGCCGTGCCTAGATCTGCGGGGATGGAGCCCGAGAGGAGGTTGCGGCTGAGGTCCAGCTTGCTCAGCTGCGGGCAGGCGGCGATGGCGGAGCTCGAAGGCGCGGGTATGGCGCCCGACAGCTGGTTCCCCGCCAGGCTCAGCTCCTGCAGGCCGCCGCCCTTCTTGCTCGCGCAGAGGCTCCACAGCGACGCGGGCATGGCGCCGGAGAGCAGGTTGGAGCCGAGCTTCAGCGTCGTCAGCGATGGCGCCTGGCCCAGCCCCGCCGGGATCCCTCCCGTCAGGTTGTTCCCCGACAGGTCTAGGGTTTGCAGCGCGGCGAGCGACGACAGCGACGACGGCACGCTCCCCGTCAGTCCTGCGGACGCCAGCGTGATGGCGATGGCGCCCACCCCCGCCTCCGACGCCAAGCTCGCGTCCTCGCGCAGCGATGGCGAGGAGCAGTTGAGCAGCGTCGCGTTGGCCGCGAAGCCCCACTGCACGTCGGCCCAGGCGCAGAGCGGCGCGGCGGAGCTCCACGTCGCCAGGGAGCCCGGCAGGGAGAGGCCGTTGGAGAGCGTGGATTTGATCTGCAGGAGCAGGGTCGCGTCGGAGTTGAGGGAAGAGACGAGAAGCGCGGAGGAGGAGGAGACGAGGAGGAGGAAGGAGAGGAAGGAGAAGAAGGGGGAGACGAGGGGGAAACGAACGGGAGAAGAAGAAGGAGAAGAAGAAGAAGACGAAGAAGAAGAAGAAGAAGCAGAAGAAGAAGCCATGGCGAGCGAGCGAGCGAGCTCGTCTGTCTGCGTGGCTATGGCGTCCTCGAGCTCGAGCTATGGAAGCAGACGACGAACTGCAGAGACGACGCAGAAGTGACAGAGGCAAAAGGAGAGAGACGAAGTCGCCACGAAAAACAACAAAAAAACCTAAAAATAAGAATTTTCTTTTTTATTTTGTTTTTGGCCTTTTTTATATCCAACAAAAACAAAATGCGCAATTTGCAAAATGAATTGATTTACCGGGCGGCAAAAAAGAACACGAAACACACGCGCAGCCGAAAAATCCGAAAACTAATAATAAGTAAATAAAGCGGAGAAATTCGAGCCTTTCTTATTTATCGAAAGAATGCGGCGCCGTAAAATTTTAAAAAGAAAGAAGGAAAAAAAAAAAACACAACGCTTGAAAAATATAACGAATTCGCAGAAAAATGGAGCCGCGGAAACAAAAACTAATTTAAAAAACAAAAAAAACAATAACGCGAAAAAAGGATCCGATGTTAGTCCACGTCACCGCCGGCCGCCTGCCACGTCACCCGGTCACCGGCCTCGCACGTGCGGTCTGCGAAGGTGGGCCCTGCCACGTCAGCGTCCACGTCACCCGCCCCCGCCACGTCAGCGCCGTCCGTCCAGCTGGCCTCCACTCAGTCGGCCCCCCCCCTTTTTCACACTTGCACTACAAAATATTCTACGTTTTTTATATCTCTACGTATATACGCACGTACACGTAGACGTGCGTATGTCTGCGCGTACATGTACGCGTACCATATACGTGCATGTGCAAAAACCATGTGATCCGACTAATGCAGTTACAATAGTGGCATCTCCTCTCCGTAATCTAGAATTTTCGTATTGCCAAAAATCCTGACAATGCGTATATATACGTATGTGTGTGTGTATGTGTGCAGGCAGTTGCTCTGCATACATATATGGACATGGAATCGAGGCTCGACAAGATACGGATCACATGGCATCATCGGTTTCACACTTGCTGTATCATCGTCGTCGGAAAGCTTTCGGAACAGGGCAGCAGAGGACAGAGAGCGTGTTCTGTCAAACTCGGCCGATTCGCTTCGTCGGCTCGCAAAGATCCGATCGGTATATGCCGATTTATCGACTCGCACTTCGTGTTGGAGGCTATGTATCTGATCCGAAGCAAAGTTAAGCAATCGATGAAGACGTATACTGACAAGGCCCAAATACTCGAGAGCTTCTGTCGAACTAGCCGCATCCTGAATTCTTCTGTCAGGGAATCGTGTGACTGTTACACGTAAAACCTGGTTTGTCTGAGTTACTGTGGCTTGCCATGTTCTGAAATCTGGCAAAATCCGGGAGCTTCAACGGGCAAAACTACTATACCTAATAATAATCAAACTTAACGTGACATGACAGAGCCCTTTTATATTTCTTACGCCGCCAGCTTTGCTTGAACTGTGTGCGCGATGCCAGCAAGCTTAATCGTTGGCCGTAGATCATCGTGCCGGTAACTTGAGCTTGGCCGTTGCGAAGCCGGATAAAAAGCCACCTTTATGATCTTTCTAAATGATACCTGTTTGTGCAACTGGAAGTCCGTCGAAACCCTAACTTTGTTGAAACCCGATTCTTTTAAGTTTGGCAACGGCTTCGAGGTCCTTCCTGGGTAGACTCGGCTTCAAGCGTTGGCGCTCTGGGTGTACAACTGTTCCGAGAAGATATTCCTTCTAGAAACGTGTACGAGTCTAATGTTCGACGACAAACAGTGCAGATGATTCGGATCATCGCTGACCACTGTGTCCCACTGCTATATCCATTATTTTCAAAACGAAGTCGTTGTGCATTCGAAGACCAGTATTCGAAGTGACGAGATTTTGAACCCCAAAAGACCGCTCTCTCTGGCTTCAACACAGACTATTCATGTCGGACACGACCTTCTTTTTTTTTTCTTCATTTCAACGTCTTGTATGCACTGCATATTGGAATCAATGATGGAATCATTACTCGCATTAACACATTTCGATTCCTCGCAAGGATCGTGCGTAATATCGTAAGACCCTAAATCTGTGAACCCTGAATGCCTCCTCCCAGCGCTTGGTCCGTCGTCAACGACACCAGCAATAACCAGAAGGAAGGAGATTCTTCATCGAATATCGTCTGCCGATGAACGAGGGCCGAAATCGTTCCTGATTACAGGAATCAAGGTTTGGGGCTTGCTAATCGAGGGTTTAGGATCCACGATTTAGGGTTTGGGGCTCTCTAATCAAGGGTTTAGGATCCATGATTTAGGGTTTATGTAGGGCTAGGATTAGGGTTAGGGTTAGGGTTAGGGTTAGGGTTAGGGTTAGGGTTAGGGTTAGGGTTAGGGTTAGGGTTTAGATTGTAGGAGAATAACTGTGTGAAAAGCGGTGACACTTGTCAGATATGGAAGGGCTCGAAACTGCAGGCTTTCTCTCCCGAGAAGAGGGAGGTTTCCGAAGCTCTGGTCATGGCGCGCAGAGGACCTTCCTGTCGTTCGCATCCTTCTTGTTCGCTTCAGAACACACACACAGGCTCGCACAGGAGGATGGGAACCATTCGGTAGGAGGAAGCATGCAGCATCGTCATCGCCATCGCTTGGCTTGACCATGCCGACACGGAGGAAGAACCCGAGGAAGAAGGAAGATCGTGTAAATGAAGCAGGTGAGAGCCATGAAGAAGCAGAAGCAGCAGCAGCAGCAGTAGCAGAAGAAGGAGAAGGAGGAGGAGGAGGAGGAGGAGGAGGAGGAGAAGAAGAAGAAGAAGAAAACAAAAAAACTTCGGGACGAAACCCTAGAACTTCCTCCCAACAAGGTGCGAGGAGGAAACGGACTAGGAGTGCAGGAACTATCGCCCCAAACCCTAAATCTTCCGTGTCCCAGCAAGGTGCGAAGAAACGGAACGACGGCGATGACGGGGGAGAAGCTTCAGTAGCACGGAACCCTAAATCTTTGCCCCGACAAAGTGGCAGGAAGCGCAGCAGAAACAGGGATTGGACATCGGGACACCGCATCCGAAGGAATCAGGATGGGGATGACGAAGAGAAGATGTCGTTGGAAAGCCCCATCCCGGAAGTCAGACATGACACGAAGGAAGATGATGACAAATCATCGATGTCGGTGAAAAGGGCTGAAGAAGTAGATCAGGATGACGATGAAACTGATATCTTTGTGATCAATCGAGCACCTGTGTTGACGCTCTGGGTAGCGGTTGTGGCAGCGAGGGAGGGATTCAAGTTCAAGGAAGGCTTAAGCTTTGGGAGGGCCATAGCCGGGCTCCTGGCGCAGTCCAAGGGGAGAAGGCTCGGAGTTTACGAGGAAGCTTCGGAGGCGGAGAAAGAGGAGAGGAAGAAGAAGAGGAAGAAGAAGGAGATGAAGGGAATCGAGAAGTTCTCAGTGTTTGGCATGAATGTTCCTGGAAGGGTACAATCTGATGCGCAGATCGATCTCCGCCTTGCTCTTCAACATGGTGACAAGCCGATCCCACCATCACCTGTGGACAAGTATCTGCACAAAAGCTTCGGCCCCAAGTACGAGCAAGCAAAAGGTCCTTCCTTCCCCACCTACCACTTCTGTGGTATGAAGTGTATTTGCACAAATATGCCATGCATCTTACATGCCTCTAGGTACAGAACAGACATTTGCAGGCCTTGGCATGTGTCGAATGTTCCACAAATATATATTTCTTGCAACCGATGCTTTGCACATATCGTGCAGGCCTTGGCATGTGTCAAATGTTCCACAAATATATATTTCTTGCAACCGATGCTTTGCACATATCGTGGACGAGTTCATTTGTATACCACTGGTACACCTGTACGTGTATTATGTATATACACCATCGCTTATGCATGCTCGCAGGAATCCAAATCCATAGGCATGTATATGTATGTGTTACTTGTTTTACATGCATGTGCATGTCTTTGTGTGGGTGTAGTTCGCATGACTAAGTACATTTTGGGCGAGAGAATGTGTGTCAAAACTCCTCCTTGATGGTACTATATTTGGCTCACCCTCCTTGATGTTATGTGTAGCTGCGATGGAAGATGTAGCGAATTCATATCCCGCACAAGAAATCGGGAAGATTGCGTACTCTCTTTACCAGAAGTTCAGGCCCAAAGTTCCCGATGGAGTCAAAGGATGGGGTGCTAAAGGTGTTCTTGATATTCACTCGATGCAAGCCCTCAAAAGGAAATAGATGTGTACACGATGAAAACAGCTCTGATTTGATCCTGGTAGGTAACTTGACTGTGCTGTTTGTCTCCTGTATATGTGTTGCATGCTGCATCAAAGAGGGGTTTTTGTTGCGAAGAAAGTCATAGGGCACTACTAACTCAATAGTGATCTTTAGTTTTTCTT
Organism: Azolla pinnata; assembly: GCA_037176905.1. Lineage (NCBI taxonomy): Eukaryota > Viridiplantae > Streptophyta > Polypodiopsida > Salviniales > Salviniaceae > Azolla > Azolla pinnata. Next base: position 10,735 of record JBBBWG010015279.1, read on the forward strand.
GAGCTGAATGGAACACTGCATAGAAGCTGTGGGCGAATGTCTGCGCAAAAAACATTTTTTTGTAGGATAAAGTCTGCAATGTCGGCGGATTTGCATGAAGTAAACCCTGTTGTTCGAAACCTATGCATGTGAGCATATCATGGAAGAGTCTGCACTAAACTGTTAATTCAAAACCCAAAATAGGGGCTTCTTTTTTGTGGTTTTCTTCGTGGTTTGGTTTTCTGTCCAATTTGCAAGTTCCAACACACTTGCGCCTCTATGAATCGAGCCGTTATCATCGACCGGAGGATCGGAAGCGAACAAGATTTCAAGATAGAAAGCCACATAAAGAAGGCTGGTGTAAATGGTGTTCCTTTTTCGATCACTTTGAAAAGAAGCTATCGATGGCGGGTATGGTCCATGGTGATGAATCAAGATGCAAATATTGAATGCACTGCCATTCTTCTTGTTCGTCACAGTGTCGAGGGTTTTTTTTTTTTACTGACCGTTGTCTGACTCTATACATGTATATACATACATGCCTTCCGACAATATTGTTACCATGCACAGGAGTATATATGTATATATGTATATATGTACATGAATAGCATCAGCTGCTTGTATGCCGGAGTGTAGTGATGTTTGTGGACATTTGTTGAAGCTCTAATGGATATCTGCTTTGGTTTTTAAACATGGTCCAAAAACTAGAAGAAGAAAAAATGAGTACTATGATGAACCTGAAAAAACAGAAGAAACTCTTTT